>DWAJ01003225.1:0-15292 GCA_018238005.1 Eurema mandarina
CTGTCTGTCTGTCTGTCTGTCTGTTACGCTTTCACGCCAAAACTACTGAACCGATTGTAATGAAATTTGGTACACAGATGGTCTAGAGCCTGAGATAAAACATAGGCTACTTTTTAACTAAAAAAAAACGGTTATAAGGGGGAGAAAGGGGAAGTTAAAGTTTATATGAAAGTCCACGCGGACGGAGTCGCGGGCAACTGCTAGTTTATAATATTAGTATGGATCTACATATACGAGTACATAGGAAACTTTGACGCAAATTGCGTGTCACCGATCAACAAGATATTGTCTGTCTCGAGCCCGAATGGGTTTCATACAACTTTCTAGCTATAAACTTACAACACCGAACAATGCCGCTACGCCATAGTTGGCGCGTCTAGATCCCGATTGGGGGCTGATTTTAATTGATTTTCCGCGTTAATATTGGACTGACATATTGAGTGGTACAGATTTATGTTTGCAGATAATGTTTTAAAAATGGAAGGGTCAAATAGACCATCGAAAAGTTAGACGTAGTTTTTTTTATACTTTACTGTAAATACTTTTTGTTCTCGATTTTCCTAGTAGGTATAAATGTTTTTTTTTAATTGTAGGTGTGCAAGTACCACACTTACGAAAAAAAACAGCATCATACAACAACCTCTGTGTGCCTTGCGTTATGTTAGTGACCGATTTTTCCCGTAGTACTGAATTCTCTTTTGTCACGAATCCCTTCCTTTTCCCTTTTTTAAAGGCTAGAAAAACTATCAGATGAACTTTATATTCAGTTGCCTGTCCGCATTAAAAATAATATTGAACTTATTAACCTAATATAAGTAATAACTTCTTTTTAGCTCTTTAATCTTAAAACCATAAAAATAAAAGCTATTGAAATATAATTGTATGGCCTACATATAAGAAGACAGGATACCTTTCTACCTAGGGCTCAAAGCCGTTAGCTAAACATTCGTCTAACTCTATGTCTATGACACAGTGTTTAAACATTAGGTCAGCCGTCGGTCAAACGGTCAACGGTACTCTTGTCCTGACGTATAAACTTGCCTAGTCTATCTTAAGTTATCTGTGGTATTCTATAATCTGTGATAAATATAGTCTATGGTTCGCGTTTCATAATTTTGATGTTATCTGTATTGAATGTTAGGTAATCGTTTGGAAAGTTTATGGTTGAGTGTTGTTAGTAACTTACATATAAAATATGAGGTCTATAACAACAAATATTATGAATCATATTGGCTTCTTTCCCGCGGTTAATTTTAACGGGTACGTTAAGAGTCGTTCCAGAAAAAAAGGAAGTTTGTTTGTATGTAAAAACTCCTACATATTTGTGCCAAATTTGTGTGAGAACTTGAGATATCTACAAAATATTATAGACCCTTTGGTGTTATTATGTTAATACAACTATAGAATATAAATATATAGTAAAAAATCCGCTGATAAATAGGAAATATCGTAAAAAAAGGATTTTTATTACCGCTTAGTGTAGTGGTAACAACTGACTTCAGCGGCAAGTGTTATTGATTCCATTCCCACACTGGAAAAATATATTTATAGCTTAAATTTGTATTTTATGGATACTAAATAGTGCTATATATTATAAGCTTATATTTATAAAACAGTATCTATATTATGTTCCTACTTGCAATAACACAAGCTTTCCGTAACTCAAAACTAGATGGCGCTGTCTCAAATTGTCCCGAAGTATAATCTCCTATGTCTATAAAGCAACTACTGTTTGCAAATGTTCTAAAATACCGTATCTGGGGACGATAAATTTGATTAAAGCACGCAAAATCACGGATACGGTAGAAACGAACGCAACCAATGGATTAGCAACTGTTCCATTTATAGTATAATTGCTAAATTAATAGTTAACTAAGCTTCCAGTGTTGTTGCGTAAACATGATTGATGTAAGCACAGTCTTAGTAACTAGATCATGTAGCGAATGTTCCACGGTAATGCTATAGACTCTTTGTTTTGGGTTACTAGAAGGGTTTTGCTTGCTTTCTGTCATGAACTGAAAAGCGTATCTAGTTTTTTTAGGTATTTAACATAAACTAGCGATCCGCCCTAGCTTCGCCCGCATATGTTATGTAAACTTTTCTTGAATCACTCTATCTGTTGAAAATAAGTTCCCTACTTGTTGGTACTTCAAGACTTTATATTTTATTCAAGTAAAGTTCCGTAAATCATCTATAGGTCGCGTCACGAATCTTTAGCGCTGAACGAAACCTGCGCAAAAGTACGAAAATAAGGTATAAGAGTAAGGTAGAAATAAGGTATCGAGGGGACGGCGCGGCGCGCGGGACGCGTGATCGTCGGGTGCGCGAGCGTTGATTGGTTCCCCAGTCTTGTCTTTCTCGCATCAATACGTCAATTACGAGCGCGATTCTACCGATGCGCAGCTATTCATTTCTTCCAGCGCTAAACATTCGTGACGCGACCTATACCTATTGTTAAAATCGTTGTAATAATTTACGTAACTGTATTTAAATAAAATCGAAATTTATATTTTGCCAAAAATGTCTGATTACATTATAGTATAGCAACAGAACACTTAATATTTCTTTGAATTGGTTTTATAAGCCGTAACATTTGATTTAAAATAATATTAAATTTCGATAAAACTCGATGGCGAGTTCCAAACCAGACTTCTCGACATTTCTAAACTAGATATAGGTGTCCATTGTTACGTGAGAAAACGTGGTTTTCTTCGTACATTAAGTTCAGTTACTTGTCTTTAACCATTAAGGTTACCACAAAACTAGGAAATTCAACGAGAGGAAACTTTTCGAAGTTAGAATGTGTAAGATTTCTTACCCCTGATTACAGCTTTTATTTAACTTCACTTTTGTATAAGTCCTAGGTTTTCAATTATAGCATTATTATTATATTTTAAAAGTAAAGTAGGAAAATTTCCTTTCCTATATTTTTTTTTTGCTTTATTATACTCGCTCTTGCCCGCGACTCCGTCCGCGTGGACTCTCATATTTGTACGTTGCTTCACGATTTAGGCGTGAAAGAAAGACAGATCTACTTTCGAATTTATAATATTAGTAAGGATATAAATTATCGCTTCTTTCATTAAAAAAAGTAATTATAATAAGAACAATTTCTTTACTTTTGAATTTTGTATTTACTAAATTGAATTTAGAAACAATTTTGAGTCTGCTTCGTCAAGCTGTAGGTATATTATGTATAGTGTTAGTGGTCTTAAAATGTACCTTAAAACACTTGAAGGCGTCCCATTGTCGTGTGAAAACAAGTCCGCTTACATTAGACATTAGCTTCAATTAGTTGCATTAATTCTATTCCTAAGGCTTTTCTATTGCCATTTAATTGTGTTTCGTTTAAACTAGAACCACTTAGAACTATCTTTTCCTTCTTGCTATGGTTGGTTGGGAGATATTGCAGCCTAGCGATAAGGCCGCTAGTTCTTGATTATGTTATTATTTTAAGTTATATCAATAGTGTTTATATATTCAAAGCTGTATACAAAGGCTTTGAACTTTAATAAGATAATTTTTAGATTAACGGGTAATTATTACATAGTAACTTTGCTTTACAAACAGCTTTCCTCTGTTTGTCAATTTAAATTTATAAAACTACGAAACCGATTTGCATTATGTTTTTTTTTAATCAGATGGAGTGTTTTAAGACGAAGGTTAACGTGTTTGAACGCGAGCAAAACCGCCGGGCGCGGTATGCGTAATTACAGACTATAAAGATTTTTTTCATAATAAATACAAGATAACGTTAGCAATATATATGCGTTTGGCTTTGTCGGACAGATCCTACTGTCCTAATTCTTTCCTACTTAATTTATTAACTATCTGAGGATATTATATGTATGAATGTTTAATATTCTTCAACTTATTAATATTGAAAGAATGAAATTGAAATGAAATTTGGTAAGCAGGTAGACCATTATTCATTATTAACATAAACAATACTATTTTTCTCAATATTACTACGGGAATAGAAATTACGTGTATAGAAACGCAGGTCACGTCTAGTTAGCCATAAATAATAGATTAAAACGGTCAATAGACATTTTGATTAATCTTAATCTAAAATGACGTAATTCTAGAAATACCAGTGTCCACTCATAGCAGTCGCGTTTACATTCGCTGATAAGATAAATTAATTGCTCTATAGTCACAGTAAATACTAATTACTGAACAATTCGCGTGTGTTACCAGTTACATTGAAACATTTGCATTCTATAATGAATACATTAAGATTCGGTTGATTAAATGTTTCGAGGTCAACGACCGCGATACGTCTATTTGTCCAACGGTCTATGCCCTACGGATGCTTTGAATAATCTGTGGTGAAATGTCATTTATTGTTGCCCGCGAAATTCTTTGTTCTATCTGCATTTAAAAATAGTGATTAGTTTTTGGCATACCTACATAGTTGAATCCAAATTTTCCTAAATATAAAAACGCGATCCATATTTTTTGTTGGTATTTTATCAGATAGAGAGTTTCAAAAGGAAGGTTTCTATATAAGTATATAACATGCATAAAACCGGGTAAAATCACGAAGTACGGCTAGTACTTATATTAAGGAAAGAATTTTCTAAATCGTTAAATAAATCCATAGATAATGTTATAAAAATGACATCATAAGAACAGTGCACCGATACTATTTATTAGTTATAATTCCAATCATACAAAACTACTATTTATCTGCAAATTATTTATACAAATGGCTAATCTTATTTTCGTTTAGAAATGTACGATTTTAATTTACTATAGTCCAGCAATAAATCGATGTCAAACGACACCGTCCGTGGGACGTTAGTGATGTGCCGCGTTACCGATTCGATTTATAACGATTGCGATGAACGATCGAGTTAACGTGAATACAATTATCGATTTAGATGCGATTACGATCTAAATACGACTATACATATAGATAGGAGAACTATTGTTCAGAGCTGTGAGGTCATTAAATAGTTACAATCTAAGTGATACTACAACACGTTTATACGATCGAGCGATTTGTAGTAATTTTAATATTAAGTATAAAGTTGATGAGATTATAAGTTGTTAATGCTTTAAAGCGGATCCATAAAATCTCTTTGTTTATGTTAAGTATTCTGAAAATATGAAAATATGGATTTTACGACAGGTTTTCGAATCACGAGCCTTAAAAGTAATTAATTATATTAAAACTATCTAAAGCATTAACTACTGTTTCAATATTTTGCATAAATTTTATTATTTTACGTGGTTTGAAAAATAGTCCAGTATAAAATACTTATATAATAAAATATGAAATACATTAATTATACAAATATAAATGCAAAAGTATCTATGTCTGTTTTGCTAAAACTACTGAACTGATTTTAATGAAATTTGTTACGCAGATAATCCAGGGCCTGAGAAAGGACATAGGCTACTATTTAACTGGATAAAAGCATTTTAAGAAGAATAGGTTCAAGTTTATATGAAAGTTCACGCGGGCAGATTTGCGGGCAATAGCTAGTTCAATATAGACATAAGATACTACACGAATTGGTCTCTTAAAGTATGTGATAATTCCAGTAAGAAGTTGACGTTAAGGTCATTAAATTCAGTTGCAAGTGTGAAATTGATTAGCACCTAGCATTCTTTGGTGGTGCCATAATGTGAGAACGCTTTTGGGTGTGACATTCTCTTAAACAAGAGACAGCGTGCTAATAGCTAAACAGCTATTAACACTATTGCCGGTAAATAGTATACTTACAATTATGCTATGACACACGTTAGAGTAATATTGGTGTACGTGGATCTTAATCATTTTTGTTGTGGATGTTTGAGTCTCTTTTACATAGAAACTACTGAATGTATTTGTCTGATATTTGGCTTACAGGTAGATTAGACATTAACATATAGGATTGATTTGGATACTGGCACGCCAATAACTATTATACTAATAATATAATTTTAAGAATTGAAAGGTTGTCAAATGAATAAAAGTTAGTACTGGAAAAGGCATAGTTTCCCTATAGTTGTTCATAGTCAGACGAACTGATCAGGGAGGCGTATATCTTGAATCCAGGATACAAAAAATAATTGATGATTTGAGCTTTTAGAATTCTTTGGATCGGGCCAGTGAAAGATCACATGGTTAGTGTCATGGGTTTCTTGTAGTAAGGGGTAGTTGTAAGGGGTAGGATAAAAGATTTAATCTTCGTTTATAAAAATGAAATCGACTTATTCAAAGATTTAAACCCTAATATTAAAAAACATGTATAACTTTAAGAAAATAAGTATGTATACATATTATATAGTAAAGAAGTAATAAGAATATATAATCAGTAAAGGTTAATTTTCCTGCTTAAAATGTCACACTAGAAACCACAATTTTATACGTAAAGCTATTTGACCTCTTGAGAATATTGCTTAAGTACCTAATTATACATTAATCGTAAATTAGAGATTTTGCGGCCAACCGTACTGGTCACTTTTAATCGATAAGACATTCCATGGACTTATTTCTAACTAAAACTTCAAATATAAAGCTTACTTATCTACTTTAAAACTATTATCTAAATATGGTTGAAATATTTATGTTTCTAAATAATGAAGTAAATCTTTTAGCTTTTGAACTCCACTTGAATATCATACATTTTGATTTCAGTCTGACCTGATACAATTTAGAAAAACCTTTTACCTTTTTTAAATGCTTTCTTCCATTATTAGGCTATGGGCTGGCGTTACTCTTACCATCAGGAGTGCGTCCAGCTCGTCTCCCCTCTTCATAGTATAAAAAAAAAAAAAAAATAAATAAATTATTTTTCTTTTAACGTTCATAAATCTTGCCTAGATGATCTCGCGCCTTGATTTAGCTAACTTATACTTGAAACCAATAAATTACAATTTAAGTTACTACAGCTATGTCATATCTATTACTTAGCATTGTATCATAGCGTGCTGTTGGCTTATTAATCATAGTTTGACGGTTATATTATTTGCATTTAGCACCAGTCGAAAGGTGCGTCAAGGTAAGGAGTGGGTTACCGTACAGTGAATGTTGGCGCCGATGTGTCACGGCCTATAATTAAAAGACCATAAGCTATTTGTTTCTTTAACCAAAATTGTATTTATCCATACGAACAGATGAAGAGGGATTTAATTTTTATAGAATAGGCAGTGAAACTACTGGATAGATTTTAATTAAATTTGGAACAGAGATAGTTAAATGATTGTGGAAGGACATCGGCTATATTAAAATATAGTTAGTACTATATTTTAATATCACAATAAATTGTGATATTAAATTTTCAATTCGACAGCTGGTTACAGCTGGTTTAAAATAAACATTTTAATTTAGTGAATTGTAGTGTTACTGGATCGTAACTATATTTGTTAGACACGCGTTACACATAGCTCTCAGTTACTATGAATAGTATGAATAATACTAAACCCTAACATATGTATTTAGGCTTCCCAGCCCTATATATTATAACAATCTAATTCATTTTAAATAAACCTCGTGACCTTCAAGATCTACGGGACCTTATAACAATATAACCATAAAGTGATATTGCAAGGGTCCCGATTTTCCGCATTCAGGGAACCATAACAATTCATCATTACGCTTGAGGGACACCAAGGTCTGATAGTCTACTCCCAACGCAATCGACGTCGATTTTGACTAGTTTCTATTTCTTACAGGTTTTGAGATAGGGATATAAAACTATATAGGGATATAAAAATGTAACATTTACCGCAGGTGACTTTAACAGTATGCAGTGTGTTAAGAAAGTCCGACCTGTAAACCTGCCAATATAAAAATCTCCTTGAATTTGGTTTAATTTTGCACCACTAAAATTATCTATATAATTACAAATTTATTTACGTTTAGATTTGTATGATTTTGTTCGATGCGATTCTTTTTTAGGGTAGCTTAAGTTCCATGACTCGGTAAATGGTATCGAAATACATCGATATCGACGACGATTGCATTCGTAGTAGAGCTCTAGGGCTGTGATACAAATAGTTATATGCCACATTCGTCCTACGACATATTGAATGTGGCTAACGAACCAACCGAGAATCCAATAAACGGTTGTATTGGAATCGTACCTGATAGCCGAAGGTAATCGGCTTTAACAACCACATTGGTTTCAAAGCTGGGAGTATAGTTCTCACATTGAATCATCTATATTATATATTATAGTCAGTCTCAATCAAAGAAATCTTTATTCAACTAGGCTGCATATAGCAACACTATTGTATCGTTATTGTATTTTTAAACTGTCATTTACCACCGGTTTGGAGGCAGTTTTTAGAGAGAACAACCGGACTTTCTATATAATAAGGCCCGAGTAATATCTTAAAGGATGTGAATGTCATAGATACACCATATTCTAAATAGTACTTGTTTCTTAATTTTTTTTTTTTTTTTATAATATGAAGAGGGGAGACGAGCTTTTTGGTACTAAGTAAGGTATTTTGGCTGACGTAAATTTGAGGTTCAAGTCGATGCGTATTTATATAATATCCCTATCAAACATCGCGTTAAAGAAAATATATCTATAAATATTTATAGAGAGGTAAATTTTGGGCATGTGTGTGTTTAGTCGATAATAATATCTACTGAATCTATTTTGAAAATTCTTCTAGCCAGAGAAATCTCTATTACACTTACCAACTTCAAAATATGTTAAAATACGATCGAATGAACCCAGGGTTACAAAACGGGGCCCATAGCTTAATGTAATTGTAGATTGCTTCATTTATAATACTAGTATGAATCATATTGCATTTAAACGTTTAATGTTAGTGTAGGTTTAAGAATGTTGGCGCCATTGAATTAACCCAAATAGCTCTGGTTAGCGTAAACGACAATCGAATCTAACGATTGTTATCTTTAAACTATGTTGACGGTTAATTGAATCGATTAATCGGTCAACTATCGATTATATCTACAAACTGAGTAGACATATTGGTATGTAAGATTGAAATTATTGTAACAAAAATACTTTTGGAGTACTTACTGAGTATTAATGTTTATAATACTTGAATAGTAAATATACGTGATGTCATATTATTCTATTTACTTTGAAGGTTATATTAGGCTTATCAGTAAGAGTCAGGCAACATGAAAAACTAATAATTTCCACAAGATTTTTTTCCTAGCTATTGGTGTCATCTTATACGAGAAAGGGGTGGAATATGTACCTATTGAATTAGCTTTGGTTTAAACAACAAGATTAAAAACTACCTTTCCCTCCCGAATATTTTGATATTTATTTTTATTTTAATAAAATATAAGGTAAGATAAGATAATATGTCAGATTATTTTTAACATTTTTTTATGTAGACTGATTCATTTTTCTATAAAACAATTTTTTTTGTGTTTTTTGTACAAAAATAATAGTAACTATACTTAGTAATAGTAAATACTTTACATAATTTATAATAAAACACTCGTAAAATCGAAATCAAATTTCTCAAATATGAAAAAAAATATTTTATACAAAATTTTAAATTTAAATATACCGTGTTAACTAGGCTAGTTCGACTACTGGAGGATCCTTTCGATGGAATGAATGATTCGAAGGAAAGTTACATAGAGATGTAAGAATAGAGATTCTTCCTTGATTCGTTCTTTTGTTTATAAATAGAATATTGTATAAGTATTTAAAGCAGACTGTCTAAGCGTAAAGGATTTTGTTACATAAAAGTGTTGCGATAGAAAAACCCTCCGTGTTTCGACCCACGCGATAAAATTTATATCTCCTCAGTCCGAATCGAACTTGAAATATTATCCCTCGTCGATTGTTGCCAATTCCATTGATATACGGATTAGACAAACAAAATAAATCTTTGCTCAAGTGTGATCTTTAAACGTAAGGTCATTTACTACCAAACTTTCGTTTGGTGTCCAATTTTTTGTACTAGCAATATAGGTATCTGCGACATATCAGTGCGTTTTATTGTTCGTCGAATTTGATGACAAATGTGTAAAAAGGTTTCTTATGTGGAAAAAATGAGGTTGTATATGAAGTAAGAAATTCAAATCTCATTTTTAATCTGTCTTGGGGTCATAGTCCTTTTTTATTAATATTTCCTAATGGAAATCGGTTGCGTAATTTTAAAGATTTAAGCATACAGCGACAGACATAAGAAAGCGACTTCGTTCTATATTATGTAATGAAGCTTATTAAAAGTTTCAAAACTATATCTAGCAATGATATTATATAGTTAATAGATATGTTGTACACCAACAAATCAACCGAAAACAGTGTTACATGACATGCATGAGAAAACGATAGAAAATATATTATTATGATAAATCTAACAAGAAAAAAGGGATAGTTTAGTTAGTTGGGCGTTAAAACAACTAATCAGATAAAGTCAAGATGTCCTAATAGGGATGTTTTTGCGACTTCAAAATTTTGCGCTTATAACATATCTATTAATTATAATATAATTGATATCTAGTAATAAATTAAAAATTCTTCAGAATCTGTTACAGACTTGGTTACAATTTTAATTGGCCCTGTTATCTTGGACATAAATCGTTTCTTATTTATGTTTGTCACCGCAAATTATTGCTTTGAATTAGTTAATAGCATTCGCCATTTCTTGATTAATTAAAATATGTGTAAGATCTCGGAATTATGATTTATATAACTGATTCTTGGCCGTGGGACGTTGGAGATTAAATAATGAAAATGCCAACATATTTATTTACATATTTACTAAAGACAAATCAAAATAAGTACATGTAAAAAAGCCACGAATAATAATGTACAAGAGCGGCCTTTCTCACTTGCAATCTCTGGATAAATGGAAGAGAAAAGACATATTCATAAATATAGTAAACTAAAATGATAACACACAATACATGCATAGTAATATAATAGTGAACTATTACGTAATATACTTGTATAGTTATAAATTATATATACAAAGGTACCTTTACTTGGTGTTGTTTTACGGGAAGGTTCTAACATGGCCAAAGTGGCGAAATTCAGCCCACCTGGATTATATGCATATTTATTTTACATAGCTGTTAAGTATCAAAATTTTCAACAAATAAAAACTACTAGATATGCGCCGCGGTTTGAAGTAAAAGTTGCTTTTGATTTTTTTTTATTTTTTTTTTGATTTGATACAAGTTACGTGACTATTGTTAAATGAATTTTGAAAACCGTTTCAGTAATATAAATATTATGACGTCATAAACTGTAGGTATATTTTTATAAATTCAACTTAATAATAAAACTTACATCTACAGTACTAAAATAAACCTTTTTCGACAGCATACCTTCATACAATCCAAGAATCCTTGTAAAATATATATAAAGCTGTTCAAACAGGAAATTGACAATTATCGTCGATTTGTTAGATAAATGGATGTATGTTATTTGATACAGTTATACCAGTTTTTATGTTTCACCCACCCACACTTACAAAACGGGCCCCCGTTGCGTCCGCCGTCCGTCTAAATTATTGAAGCCCATATTATAATAAAAATGTAGTAACTTTGATAGATCGAGGTATTTAAATGTGTAACTGATTGGTTCATTTAGTTCGAGTAATTTTTCTTTGTTCCTTTTGAGGTTAATGCTATTTTGGGTAGAGTGAATCTTTAAATCATGACGTCATAGAATTTCTAAGCGGGAGGTAGGAGTCAATTTGTGACGCTATATTATGATTGTTTAAATACATGTTGTAGATATCGTTTTTCATAATATTTGGGTTAAGACCAAGTAAGCTGAAATTTTAGCTAACAATCCCCCATAATATGATGTTGAATGATAAGTAAGCGATGCCAGAAAAAACCATTAATAGTACTGTTTACAAAAAACATAATTTACCCAAATAAGGGATCAGCAAACTGTCTTGACTTTTCACAATAATACTATTTGTTAGACTTTGTGGATGCATAAATCATGACTGTAATTTTAGTGCGATGTTTACTTTCTTAAAACGCATAAGGTAAAAATTATAACAGTTTGACAAAAGAATTTTCATTTTACTTTCCGGAATCGAAATCAAACTCCAAATCTACTTACTTCATTACAAGACATAACAACGGACCTCTCTTTCCAGGCCACGATGTCTACAAGCAGCTGTTCAGGGCAGGGTATCTGCGGGGGGGCGAGGAGGCGGCCCCCTCCACCGCCTGAACCGGCGCTGTCCCTGGCTGCAGATCTGAGTGAGCTGAGCCTCGACCAGGGCTACCATACCCTGGCTGACTGCGGGCCTCCGAGACGACGAAGAGATAACAGCCTCACTGATGCGCTTTGGTTGAAGATTTTGTCTTATTTGGAGGTAAGGAGTTGATAATTTTGGCCTACGCTGAGTCATCACTCATCATCATCTCCCAGAAAATACAAAAGCCTAATACAGGTAACATGATAAGACGAAAAAGAAGACCAAAAGTTGTAACGACACTTTTCACTATAGCTGTAAGCCGTGTGGCTTGCGCGTGTTTTATCTGACTCTCTTTCTCTCTTTTGTAGAAAGCAAGCATTCATTATTATAAAATACATAAAATTTATTGGCATTCTTTCACTAATTTATTTATTTATTTATGTATTGAGTACAACCACATCATACATAATCAAATATACACAATTACTTTAGGTAACAATTATCTATTATGCATGACAAAAACGGTGTACATAATTTAGGCCGAAAACATATTTTTAAGGCTTTATATAATAATACAAAATAAGGATTAAGAACCCGTTTACTATGAATTTCGAAGTAGTGTTTGAACTATTTATAAAATAATTTAAAATACCTCTTTTAAAGTGGACTAGCTTGCTACCGAATACATCCAGACCTGAAATTGTGCCGTTAAGTTTGTTATATTCACTAAGTATTCGAAAAGGAAATTTTACCCTTAATACCTCTTTTTTTTTTAATCAGACTGATCTTTCCAGGTGTCAGATCTCTGTCGAATGTCGCGAGTGTGTCGCCGGTGGTCGAGGTTTGTGTCTCGCCTGCTGGCGCGTCCGGAGCCGTGGCGGCGCGTATGTGCAGCCGGCCCTTTAGAAGTTGCGGTACGATGTGCGGGCGCCCGATCAGGGTTATGCGCTGGGGCGGTGCGGGAGTGGCGGATTAAAAACTGCGCGGTAAGAAAGCATTTGAAATTATATGTATTTTTTTATTCTATGAAGTGGTGAGACGAGCTGGACGCCCTCCTGATGGTAAGAGAAACGTCAGCCCATAACCAATTTAGTGCTACCCAGAACTTTGCTCCGGGCAGAGGTGCACTACGTTGACGCTCCCCACTTTGAGTCATTAATGTATCCTAACTTAGCTGAGCTATGCGACTACCATGACGATTTCAAAGTGTTACTATATGTAGCCTACATGAATAAGGATATTTTTGACTTTAACTTGAGTCATGAGGTCTGGTCTGATCCTATCCTCGTAGCCAGTTGATATGTACGGGGCGCACAAAGATACGACCGTCTTAGTGGATACTCGTTTATTCCTTAGCATCTTATAAGTAGTCTATCGCTAGGTCGGTACGCATAGATAGTATATGCAATTTAGCAATCCGTTATCTAGTTGCCATAATAATTGCTCTGTTCAGCGTGGAACTAGATGGCACTGTGTTAAGGTAAGCATTATGTTGCCTTATTCCTTAGTTCCTTTTAATGCGACGCATAAAAAGACAAAGTTGTATAGATTATCGATGTATACAAAGTTCTTTTTCCACAGGTCTCAGTAATGGGTGCTCAATTAGTAGCGGCGACTTTCAGAAATCTAACTCATTTGGCCATAACTGGTTCGACCAGCATGGATGCCAGGTCATTGGCTCCCCTCGTAACAGACCTTCAGGATTTACAGCATCTGGACCTTACTGGTAAGATATCTATCGTTTTCTTTGAAATAGTAATCATGTCGGGGAAATGTTACATACCTTCCTGTGAAATAAAGGGAGCTCTTGAGCTTTTAGAACTCCGGGCTTCTAGAAATACAGAAATGTTAACAATTTATAAATTACTTCAATCTATTTAACAATGCACAATTAAATTCTTCAACAAATAACTATACGTACTGCAACTTCTTATGTTTGTTGTTAGATACGCGTTCAAAATTACACTATTGCTTACTACGCTGCCTTGATATTCTCTATTGGCGAAGTTGGTGAATACAGACCCAAGTTGGTAACTTAATAAACTTCAATTAAACATAGTTTACTGAGCCAGGAATCGTGGTATCTAGAATTGAATAGACAGTAAAGCTCAGACGTGTGGAAACTTGTATTAAACTTTGATGCTTTTGAAGCTAACTTAACATATACATATCCATTCTATCCAATACTTGTGGAAAATTATTTTAGACTTCAAAGAGAAGCAGGTTCTTAATTTGAGTCAACTTTTGTGATGAGACGGAACACGGTGGGGTTTTTTTTATTTATTTATTTATCCTATATTACATTAATATCTTATAGAGTAATTGAACGGTGTAAAAATACAAGTACAGAAATGTAATAGGCGGCCTTATCAATAAAAATTGATGTCTTCCAGTCAACCTTTAATAAAGTGTTTTATTCGGTAGAAGTCTGACATAACCCATTGTTTGTTGTTAGTTACTTTCCTTTAACAAATATGCCTTAACAGAAGAATTTTTTTATAACTATGAAAGAAAATACTATTTATTTTATAACGTACAACAGACGTAATTAGAACTCGGAACATTCAAGACGTCTTCAGAACTTTGACATAAGATTGCTTCGCTCTATCTAGTATTAACTGTCGGTTCTAAAAGTTGCTTTCAAGTAAATCTCCTATTTTACTTCGCAAAATCTACACAATACCGTTTAAGCAAAGAACAATCTAGAAATAGTTCGAACTCGCAATAATGTGAGTACTTAGAAACTTATCTAACAATGTTCTCTCTTCAATTGAGACTGAATTTGTAAACTAAGCACTAAAAGCGAACAATTTATATAAAAGTTTTGGACACAAATAGATTAAGTATTTGTTGAACGTTTTAACAAGTTGCCAAGTTGTGAAATGGCGACCGTTCAAGATGTTTATTATATTATGTATATTTGAAAGTACGTTAAGTTTAAAATATACAAACATCTCATGCTAAGATAACATTTTGTCCATGGCCATAAGAAAAGTCCACTATACAAGGAAATTATATTTAAAAAAAATTCAAATTATATTACGAACATTCCTAATCTTTCTAGCTAGTCCAATATTATTAAGCTGAAAAATACGCTTAATGAGGTTTAATATTTTTTTCTCATTGAACTCATATTAAACGAATTGATCAATATTCGGAACTTGCTTACAATATCAACGCAGGGTGG
>DWAJ01003226.1:0-15291 GCA_018238005.1 Eurema mandarina
TGCGGTAGAAAACGCTTAAAGACGCGACATCTCTTCGCAGTGCCAGGGAATCAAGCCGATCAGTAAGGTCGGTACTGTCAATCATCCGAGACGCTCGATGTTGAAGGCGGTCAAATGGAAGGAGCTGATACTGAGGGGCTCCGGCCCAGAGATGAGAGCAGTATTCCATGTGTGGCCTCACTTGCGCTTTGTAAAGCATGAGGCGATGTTTGGGCGAGAAATACTGTTTCGCTCTCTGGAGCACGCCGAGCTTTAGTGAGGCCAGCTTGGCCTTACCTTCCAAATGACCTCGAAATTGAACATCGCTCGAGATGTTGACGCCCAATGCATGATGCTGTGCGGAACATTTTTTTTTCTGTTGATTTGTATGGGTATAACATATCTATTATATAATTTCATTGCTTAGTCGTCGCATTATACATCTTGAAAGTAAACGCATATAAAGCTAAAAATTTTCATAGGTACGTATTTTTTTTACATTTACTTATATTTTATACTCCTTGATAAACTCTCTCTATTACAGTTTAAACGGCTTGAAACATATTACAATGGATATAAATAGATTCGCCAAGACATCTCAAAGGGTCAACCTTTCGTCCCGAAAAGCAGTATTCCAATCTATACTAATATATATATAAAGTTGAAGAGTTTGTTTGTTTGTTTGTTATAACGCGCTAATCTCAGAAACTACTGGTTCGAATGAAAATTCTTTTTTTATTGAATAGACAATTTACTGAGGAAGGCTTTAGGCTACATAACATCACGCTGCGACTAATAAGAGCGAAGATATAGTGGCAAAAGAGATCGACGAGGACGAAGTCGCAAGCAACGGCTAGTTGATTATAAGTATTTAAAAGCAACTTTATTTATTGTATCACCCACAAAGGGATCCTTATCTCATAATAAAGAACTAAAAAAACTAATAACTAGATTACTAATTATAATAAATTGAAGGAAATAAAGGCTTTATTATTATTATTATTATTTATTGTATCAATAGAACCACATTTTTAGTGTTAAAACGTAGAAAACTTTAAGGCGTACTGTCAAAACGTTTTCTATAAACCTCAAAGGGCTGAGCTGCGGCGCGGCGGCGCGTCTTTTGGAAAAAAACTGAATGTCTTTATGCCGAGTGATGTATCGCATTGCGTCAAACCCGTATAGAGGTGTTGCCAGGACTCATTTTAGTATTTTAAACTTTTTAATCTGTCATATTATAATAGTGGGAAAAAATTAAAACTTGACATTGTCAAAATTTTAACGCTACTTGCCATAATGGAAAAAGAATATTAATAAATAAAGAATATATTTTTAAGTATTTTTAAAAATATGTATTGACTGGTCGCTTTGCGAATCGTAGGTAAGAAGGGCTACATATTTAATATACTGTAATTATATTAACTTATAATGACTTTCAAATACTATGCGACATAGAATTTCATATATAGTCCCTTAAATATTACCTACCCTAACTTTTGGCAAAACTGCATGAGTATAGCAACCCAATTTCCCACCTTCTCACATGACTAGCAGTGTTACCCGATACACGTGCTATTATGTCCATTATTTGGGCAACACTAATTGTTCGGATTATTTGTATGGCGGTGGCATTTGTCTTGTTGGGGCAAGACGCAATTAGAGAGGAATGCGCATTCATTTTGTAGTTCTGGTTACTTGATCAGCTTAAGGATTGTATTAAAAAAAGATTTTTTTTAATTTCTTAAAGATCTCTAATAAAATGAAAGTATAGAACAGTTGCCTAGAAATTGGTACTTGCTTGAAGTTTGATAGATATTGTCTATACTCTATAGGAAAAGACAATTTCTGTCCAAGTGGTAGTCACTGGCAACACTGCTGTAAACCTTATTTTTGAGTTCAAAAATATTAGAGCCAATTGCTCCTATTCTATTTTTATATGTAGCTATTTCTAACACTAAAAAAGTATTTAGTGCATACATTGAAAACTACATATATACTAGGTATATAACTTTCGGCACAGAGATTATAGATTTATTACTAAGAAGTAAAGTTGAAAGGTTTGTATGAATATGCTGATAAAATTATTTACATTTCGCAGCTCGTTACGAGTTCAGACGAAACTGCGGGGCATAGCTAGTGAGTTGATTATATTCAAGATAAATCTTATCTTAATTCAACCGTATATAAATCGCACCAACCCTTTCAATATTGCAAAAATGACACTTATATTTCCCCATAATTGCCATACTCAAAAATTGCATGTTTAAAAATAAACACTGCGTCCGTGACAACTAAATTATCTGTATACGGCTTATTTTTATTATTTCGCGGCGTTACAAAAACATAACCTCAAAATTGAGTTTGACACGTGGTTGTGGGAAGGAAAAATGAACTGTATTATGTTAGGATTAGAGTATAAAGCTGACTGCAGTTTTGTGCGTCGTTACAGAGTTTAGATAGGTTTATATAGGCGCGGGGGCAGGGGCGAGGTAACCCTTTAAATAAATTGTCTCCGATATATTCAGGCGAGTATTTTACAACGTATTTACACCTCTGCCGGCTCGGCGCACACTGAGACCAAAATAATAGATAATGTCGCGACTTTTTTCAGGCTGGCAATCCTACTTATGTTTTAAGCGCCACAGAATGTGTTGATGTTTGTTGCTTCATTACACAAAAACTACTGATTGCATTTGGATTCGCATTTAGGATACTTTTTATCCCAGACATGGGAACGAAAATTTTTGATAGTTTCACATAAATATTTACTTATACATACTACTATGAAGGTACAAATTTTAGGAGCCTGATTGTTATACCGAAAAATAAATATAAGAATGGTTTGAAAGCAAAGAAATCCGCGAAACAGTGCAGCGTCTAAAATTTATGAGTGTTAAAATGATTGAAATATCATAGAGAATCATTGATTCGCAAATATCGTTAAAACTATATCTTTACCTAACTAATGCGCAATTTCTTATCTGTACCTTTTTCGTGTCAAAAGTCTAATTTTAAACTACTATTTTATAATTTAATATTTCGACTTGTACTCCAACCCTAACACATCTTAAGCGGCGTATCAAAAAGGATTATACGAACAGTATAATATGGCCGGCGAGATTATTATAATTTGAATAATAACATTAAAATAATAATAATGCCGTGTGCCGCGGCGCGCCGATTGAGATGTCAACTCCTAATAGATTTATCTGTGGCCATACATCAAAATTATTACGTGTTAGTCTTGTTTAACTCTTTAGAGGGATCGGGGATCATTATCGGTTCATTAGTCACCCGAGCCGGCGACTTTATCGATCACAATGGGAAACCATCTTTAATAATCGATTCGTAATCTTTACAGTGATAAAGTTGAGAGCTTGGAAATTATGTTCAAGCTGTTTTTACGTGAATAGCGCGAAGCTGGGAAAGGGTTTAGTTTCCATAGTGTATGTTGGTGTATTTTCATCTTACAGACTCAAGTACTGGACTGTTTTTAAAGAAAGAGGTATTAATAGATTTGTTAAAATGACCCGAATGACATAGGCTGTAAAAAAATTTTTTACGTTTTAAGCGGGAGATTTTTACTTCTAAACTTAAAAAATCATGTATTACTTCCTTAATTTTTACCTATATAAATGTATATTAACACATTTCATTACAAATCTCTCATAACTTTAATATTTATAAATGGCACAACATTTGCTGTAATTATTTTTTTTTGTCAACTGTACAATGATAATTAATATTAGCTGCATTTTAAACTGTCCTCACAAAAAGGCCGCCTTTTTGTAATAACTTATCAACAATTCTGACAACCAATTACGTGAAATGCGATGCGAATTCAAATCGACCGCCCGATTAACCTCTCGCATAGGGCTTGATTGTCATCTGTCATCGTGACAGTGACAGTGACAGTTTATTTGCAATTAAATATTTTGGTTTATGTGCTCGGCGATTTAGTTGTATTGGCAAAATAAACGAACGTCAATACGTCGTTTCGATTTCACAAAATAAACAAGCTTAATTAAAGTTGTATATTTTAGAATGACATTCGAATTGGATATTAAATTCAGACTATTATTAGTGCTAGCTTAATTCGAATTTAAACAATAAGTGCTCAGAATATTGCGTTTTGGTCTATTCATATTTCAGATCATAGGTAATATCGCGTATATATATAGTATATAAGCGCTCCGCCATTATCTTATATTCTAGCTAATAATACACTTTTCAACTAATTTTTTGATTTATTTAGCACGAGTTGTAAACAGAGTATTATATTATTTACAATTAAATAAAAACACCGCGAGTAACTCAAGACCAACACTTTAAAATACAAAGGCTATCCAGGTGGTTTATTGTTTTACGTCTATCCCTCCGTACCCCGGCACAATGACGAGACAAATCGATGGAATGCTCGTCAGATGATAGCTGATAGAGTGGAGCAATCTCTCTTCCTGTCACATACCTCCTTATCTACCCACGTACACGACCCGGACATTCTATTGTCGTTGCCCGTTTATGATTGAGATTCTTTAAACATTCATTACATATTAATCGGCCTTAAAACCTAGAGGACCTTAAGGCTAGACTAAAATGATGATCGAAATGATTACAGAACAAAGAATACAAGTGTCCCTGACAAGAACTAGTCAGGGGAATAGGCAAAAAAATAAAAAACAATAAAAAAAAAATTAAAAAATACTAGCTGTTACCCGCAACTCCGACCGCGTTTACTTTTATATAAGGTTTGACCCCCATCTTTCATTATAACCCTTTTTCCAGTTAAAAGTAGCCTATGTTTTATCTCGGGCTCTAGACCATCTGTATACCAAATTTCATTATAATCGGTTCTGTAGTTTTGGCATGAAAGCATAACAGACAGAGTTACTTTCGCATTTATAATATTAGGATAAATTATTATTAGGGTAAACGATCATGCGTCTGCGGTCAAATCTACTTATATGTAAGATTTCAGGCAAATGCTAAGAGTATTGCGATATAAAATAAACAAACAAATAGACCTAGTCGTAAAAAACTCAAAGACAAAAATGTCTTTATTTAACTAGGCTTTATATACACTTGCGTGTACAATATTAGTAGGTTTAGAAGCATTATTAAAACAAAAGCACCTATCAGAATTTCATGCCGGTTTACGGTTATTTTCTGTAGAAACTGCCTTCCGAATCGAAAAGTGTTACTATATGTAGCCTTATTAAATAAAGATATGTTTGACTTCTATTTGTGTCTGAATAATTGTATTATGATCCCGTTCTTTACTAACTACTTTAGACCAAAAATACTAACTCCAAGTCATATCAATCAAGGTACAGATTGCGTGGACGCAAGACTAACAACGACCCAATGGGGCGCCTTCCCTGAAGCGAGCATTGTGGACCTCTCCACGATAGAAGCTTTGTTTTTCGACCCTGGGTAGGGTACCCATCCATCACTGCTACTGCGCGGTTACTCGCAAGAATCCGTTATTTTCACAAATTTAAATTACTTATACAGTGTGTTTTGAATGGCTTGCTAACTTCGAGAAGTTGATGAAAAAATTTGGATGCTGTAATGTTTACTGCGTTATTATAACAAAATATGAAAGCTTACCTTACTGTAAATGTACTCTTTTGACGAGTTATTATAAATATTCTTTTGCAAAAAACGACAAGTTCTGTAATAAACTTAGTATCTATTAATTACCTAAGCATTATTAAAAGCACTGTTTTCAGACGTTATTTAATTGATAATATTAGTTTTAAGATATTAAACTCTAAAAGCATAAGTTACACCTACTACAAGAACTAGAATTTATCTTAATAATAATTAAAAGTAATATAATATAATGCCAAGTCCATTTTGGTTAACACAGTCTATTTTTTATATTGGAAGTTAAAAACTAAAATTTACAATATGTCGTTTTAGAAGAATCATATTTTATGTATGAACAGATATGTCTATGATTCTAACCTACGTAATGTTTAATTTTATAAACAATTAATATATTCAAAAGCATCAACCTGTAACTGCGATACAGATTTACAATGCGTCATTATTTTAGAGAGATACGTCTGTGTGACCACATTGTCCTTACAGTGGCCATCAATGGCAGCCTAATGGTTGTTTATCATTGTTTAAACGCTCGCACCTAGAACAAAACACGACTGCAAAAGCTACATTATTTGACTCAAAGGAAACAGATCTATGCCTCGACAGCTCGTTCCCGGAATAAGAAAGTTGACGTTGACGTCGAAAATGGCGCGAATTGATTGATTGCGACGTTTTGTTTACTTTTTTTAATAGATTGACAGATTACACAGAGTATAGTGAAATGATAAGCTCACAGATTATAAACTTTATTTGATTTTCATAGAATTCCATACAGGAGTATTTAATCTTTTTAAATTATTTCTAACGTTTCCCACATTTTATTATCATTTTATCTCATTGGTCCTGCATCACGTATTCAAACTTTAAAACATTATAAAGATAAAATTTACGCCCTTCTATAATTCGTGGTTGTTAAAATTTTAATGTTCTGTGAGGTCATAAAATCGGATTGATTTAGTCAATGGACCTTTTAATGCACGTTTAGATTTGTAAACTGTATCAATAAAGCTAACAATGATCACTTGGAAATATTATCTGTATCATAGTATTATACTTGGCATTAAAAAATAAAAATGTCAAATTTGAAATTTGAAATTTGTCACAGATAAATTACATACTAATAAATTTGTGTTTATTTATGTGAATTTGATATATTTTTGGATTAGTATTAACTTAGGTAAATTACATTGTTACAGCACAAGAATATTCATATAGAAAAATAACTAAACTCCAACATTGTACTTCTTAACTAACAAAAAAATATAATTGGAACGTGTCGTCTCAAAAACATTTAATTCTCGCGTCACGCTGTGAATATATGACAAGCAAATTTCTAATTCTGTCCCCCGTTGATCGACTTACAAAAAGTAAAGTTCAAAACAATAAATGAGACAATACTGCAATTTCGTACAACCAAAACAAATTAGGGATCGCATTGTGGACGAGGGCCTTTGAATGTTGACCATTCAGAGGCACCAATAAACTGAAGGTGTTGGTTATTTACAGCCGCTGTAAACTTTGGGCGACCAGTCATTGTGTCCTGATATACAATACGTGTATTGTAGTCAATATTTAAAACAAAACAACGTTTAAATTTATAACTAAATGACTTGATGGCGAGGGCGCGATGTGTGGTTCTTAATGGAACATGGATACATTTCGTATAATTTGTTGACATGAATGGTAAAGAAGGCAATATAATCTTATGGCTTACATGTGAGACAACACAATCTGGCTGGCGCGAATGTATGTATTTTTTTTTAAACATTATAGTAAATCGGAGGAAAATTTAAGGTGTCAATATGCACATCGCATCCATATTGTGAGTTATTATAACGCTGTCTCACTTAGCAAAGACCGTTTTCAAAACTTTTTGGGAACCCGAACACTCGCTGTGGCAAATTTTTTTTTTTCGCTAAAATTTCCTAACGTATTTTATTTTTTTCTGCTTCTTAGCTAGTTACGCAAATAAAATCTGTTTTTCTATAGGTAAATTAATTTGCTCATATCCTTACAATATTTTAATTTTTCTATTAAATAGAAAGATCCCGTTACCTGAGACACAGTATTTTTACTAGTTAAGTTTTCTGGTGCTCATTAACTGTCCTGTTTCTGTTTTGTCGCCATAAAAAAAAAAATATTATTTTTGTTACTACATAAACATACCCAGATTTTTGTTACAACTAAACTTAAAGATAAATTAACATAGAAGATCGACTTAAAATACTACCTACAAAACGTAACCAAAATATATCTAGTAAAGTAAAGTTTGTGTGTTTGTTAAATTGAAAGGGGTTATCGTAATTCGGATCTACTGAACCGATTTTAAAAATTATTTCACCAATAGAAAGCCACGCTATTGCTGAGAGTCATAAGCCTATATCAATAAGGATTTTTAACATTATGCCCAATGAAGTGGGCACGGGTCCGCTAGTAAATAATAAAAAAATAAATACATTCCTACGACTCTTGAAATCTTACTCTTTGTTTATTTAGTTTTGGAACTCGTGACGTAACAAAGAGCATTGTTTTAGCGACACTCAGTGTTGCTGTTTACAAAAAGACTAATATAAACAATTGTAAAATATAATTTATGGCGGCCTGTACCCAAATGTTTATGGCCAAGAAAGAGTTGACAGGTTGTTAATATTTGTTCTGGATCAATTAACGGTTTCAAATTTAAATTATAACTTTGTTATTATGTCAGTTGTGTTTCGCGGTTTTTTACGTGTCAAATGAACGCTGACACTTCGTTTTTTTCGGATTTTTGGGTGATATTTTGCTTCCTTCAGAAGAATTTTCAGATTCGTTTAAGCATAATATACACACAAACCTTCCTCTAGAATCACTCTATCTATTAACAACCACATCAAAATCGGTATAAAGTTTTAAAGATTTAAGTAGAGGACTCGTATAGGGACTGAAGGAAGTTAGTTAGTTCGTACCTTTCAAGTGATGTTATTATAAATATCTTAACCTACAACGTATTCGTTAAAACAAACACATGTTAATAAAGTCCTCGAAATGCATACATTTCTATTGTGGTGTATAAATTAGGAAATAATACAACGAAACACCTGTTGACGGATCTAGGGGCTTGAGGTAATTGATGAGCGACCCAGGACCCCCGTGGGCCATAATCGCTGGACAAGGTATAAGCTGATCGATCTAGACAACTGCTATGCTATATTTAATGCTGTTTTGTTAGTAAGAAATAAGTCTAGATGTAGTGATATTTAATTTTTTTTATAGCGCTAAAATATTTGAGTACATATATGATTTACAATGTTAAAAAGCTATCAGATATCATTTAGGCAGGCTTTTGCTTACAGCTTTAGTCATACAACGTAGTTGATTTTAGTTTTGTTTTTTATTTGTAATGTTAAATAACAATATCTAGGTAAAAAATAAATTTCGTGCATCAGAATCGAAAGACTCACTTACATATTATACAACGTATGATTTAAACTTTACAGTTAATTTTCTATACAAACCTAGCCCCTATTTATGACAATATCTAATAACCAATTCTTGCATCAGAACAGAAGCTCTACTCCGAACACAATCGATATCGATTTTCATTATTTTCGATACAGTTTTTGAGCAACTTCGAATTAATATAAAAACTTTTTTGTTTCTGTTTCGATAACATTCCGATAAACTGATGTGCCATGCGATTCTTTATTAGAGTATATTAAGTCTCAAAAATTATCGATATCGATGACGATTGCATTCGGAGTAGCTACTCAGAACTTATATACTCCCATACATTACTCATTAGTCATTACATAGACATTCTAATCGCTCTTCTCTCATAACTTAAACAAAACCCAAACCGTAACCAGCTCCACGCTTGCCAAAATAAAACATTAATATTATAAATGCATATTATATTAATGCTGTAACCTCACCTGTCTTAATGAGAGGAGTTTTTGTACCTGCCCCTATCGAGAATTAAGATATCGAAGTGAATTCCTTAATTACTTTATCGTGCTTTGTCAAAAACCGTGATAAAATCAGAGATATACGGTTATATGATATTCGTTTCATTACATACGTATACTTAGTAGTATATATTAAGGACGCTTTCCAGATTCTGTCCTTATATCTTTGTATGTTTAAAACTAGAAGGGCATTTTTATACGGGGTCTTTAGTAGAGACAGTGATTGAAGAAGGTTTACATTGTATATTCATAGAAGAAAAGTTCTCATTGAGGTATTCCCGATCTACGGAACCTAATCATATGGCTTTCTCTGCTACCTTGGTTAAATCTTGTGCCTATTTTAGGGAAGCCTCCAAGGATTGCTTGAAGAGAAAAAACTAGGAAGGTACTTATATATTTCTTATATGATGGTCAACTGACCGGGAGATGGTAAAGAACTACCTCTGCTCATGAACAGTCGCTTCACGAATGCGTCATTGGCCTATAAAAAAGAAAAAAGAAAAGATTTGTGTTAAAATGTCAACTAAACGTTGGGATAGAAGAATAAATGAAAATGAGAGAAACAAAACGAATGACGTAATTTGAACAGTGTTACAAGACACTAACATTTTAATTTCGTATAAATGCATAGGTAACGTTACTAAAGAACTCGTATTTAAATTCGAAACTATGTTACCCCAAAAACTACCATCACAACACCATTATGTTCGATCACGTCTCAGCCCTCGAGGGCAAAATTGATACCATCTAGAAACTTTAGCTAACCAACACCCTTAAGGTCATAGCTATAAGGTCCATAATGTGGATAGAGGAATAATTATTGTGATAATAGGCGTCCCACTGTGCGCTGTCGTTGGATTGTGAACCCCTCAGCATTGCACCTCATTACAATTGCGAGATACAACCGTGTTTGTTTTGTAATTGTACTAATGTTAGTTATTAAACATTACTTACTAGTTTGTTGTTTGTATGTTGTGTTGAGACTGCAGCGTTTGTTTTGGTAAAAGACGAAGAAGAGAAGTCTTCTAAGTTAAGATGGACTATTCCTGAAACATATCTCGAAAGTAGTTCATAATAAATATATTTAAATGAAATGTTGTATAGGTTTAGCTTAATAATTTGTTTTTCCGTAATTCTTTGTTCCGAGAATATTTTATGTGCTTCATTATTCAAGCCACCTATTATAATATGTATAAGTATATTTTGAGAGACACTTTTTTTGGTCTTTCTATTACCATTACCATACCATTCTCTCCATAAATTGGAAAAAATATATAATATAGGTACTCTCTTCCAAAAACTTTACTTATTCTTAAAGTGCTTAAGGTGCCGTCCATATCTGAAGTAACTTAACGGTCACTAAGTTCAGTATAAGTTTAACGATTGTCACTTATTAACAAGCTGGCGTTTAATTGCATTTAATGGTGGTCACTTAACGAGGGCTATCGCGCTGATAATAATTGGGCGTAATGTGGTAGTGATATGTTGCTTATGGGCCTTTATCCGACTTAACAATTTGAGTATTTTTTTTAGTTAAAAAAGGACAACAGATTATAAATAATTGTCTTTGGACTTACGTTTAGGTTTTTTGACTTTTTTCAGGTATAGCTTAAGACTTAAAGTAATTTTTTATGTTAGTTTTATTACATTATTATTGTTTTAGTAATAGTCGGTACGATACTATTAATTATTTTTATAATTAAGTAATAAAATAGTAGAGATATATATTAATGATGTGTTTTTTAAGTGGGTTTTATATTTTGATACTCTTAATAATAGGAATTCAAAATTTCTCAAACCTAGTAAAATATTTGTAAATCGGTTCTAACCACAAAGGTTAAATAAACTTACTGTTCCTGCCCTTTTTATAATAGATAAACAGGAAGACTGAACAAAACAACATAATCTTTTTATAGCTTAGCAATTCAGTAGTTTATTGTTTATCTTCGTAATAATAAAAGTTTTTTCAATCTACATAAAGGTAAGTACTATTTGACAGTGGTGGCAGTAAATGTCAAAAAGCAAGCATAGTCTATGGCATTCGGGTGACATTTGTAAATTAATTACCGCCATAATATTTTTAATGGCGCAGCATCGTCTTCCCACTGTTTAATATTTACAAAACATATTATTATCTTTATTTTATTGATTTTAAGTATCGAAATAAAAATTGTTTTTTTAATTTTATGTTGACATCAAGTTATGGGCGAAATTTAGACGTTTGCACGTTTTATTAAAAAATCTATGGTCATATTTTAACTTAACTTATTATCTGGTTCTTCCATAGTTTTGATCAATGACTGAATGATCAGTTTTAGAACTGACTTTAATTAATTTCATTTGTAACATAGCTTACAATTATAATACTTGAATTATGACGTAACCATGTAGAAAATGATTAAACGATTTTATTTATTTCGTGATGCATATTTAAGGCACAATTGTACAAACAATAATGAAGTAATAGTCCATAATTCATTATATAACATTTATAGATTTTTCATTAAAATGGCGGATGTTTTAAACAATTTCATAACGTTCATTGTTTTACAGACCCAACGCTTTCAAGACGAATATTAACGACAATTACCATAAAGGTGTGGCGAGTCCACTAATCGTCTCCGAAGCGCTCCACTATCTGAAATGGACACATTCTACTCTATGGATAATAAAATATTTACAACCGCGATACCATCTGTAATTTTAATTGCGGCCCACCGCGCGTTAATTCGTGTTTTACGATCTTCAGTTATTTTGTCGTCGATTCCTATACGCGTAGATTAAGTCCTATAGTGTTTAATTTACGGCAGTTTGACCTCCGTAAAGAAGCCATAACTGTTTAAGATATTAATTTTATCTCGACTATAAACGAGGCGGTTTAAAAAGCATTTCTCGGTTTACTGTTTTGGAAGCTTGGACAATTATGCGTCCTCTCCAAGTGAAGTATTTAATGGAGCACTTTGAATATGTCATAATAATCGTAACAATATAAATAATGTATATCAAAAATGTCCATCCACGATCTGAAATAAATCATTTTTATATTTTTTTAAATCTATCGGTTTTACTCCCATTAAGTTGAACTGCATTTTATTTAAAAATAGGACATAACCTATACTCTAAAATAGTTTTCTATTGGTTAAGATATATCGGATATGTACTTCCATCTCTTTCTTACAAACTCCCAAATTTCTCCTCCTAACTATATGAGTATAGATAATATTATAATCAACCTCAACATGTGAATGTTTAACAGAAGCATTTTCTACAACGTACTCAAAACAGCAAAGAATTGATCACAATTACGTTGGTGTTTAATCATAAGTCATACAATCAGTATCAGTGGGTATAACGAGTAAACATTGGGCACGCGCTGCCCAGCTGCCCGCACCAACTTCCTCTGATCTTTGACTTGGACAATTGCACGCATCTGCCATCTTGACAGCCCTCATCACCTTACCAATTAACTCTGACCTCTCATCACTGCAATCTACAAATCATAAATACCATACATACAGCTCACGATACACTGGCCATATTACATCGTGACAAACACCATTTTGCCCCTACGTAGCTCTTAATACTCTCGAATTAAGGTATAAGTTTTTCAAGTGGTACCGTATCGAGAGTTTGTAAGGAAATATGTTACTCAATCCCCTGTTGTCGCGAGATTATGAATTGAAGTGGTTCGCGATCAACTAGGTGCTTCCGTTGCATCAGCTGTTTATAAGCTACATCATATTTGTTTAGAAATGACTAATAATTCCACTAACAAACTCTGTAGAAACTCTTTACTTCTTATAACAAGGAAAATCTATCAACCGTGACAGGAATTTGTCACAATCATTTATAAAATGTAAATAAAAAATTAAAAACTCACGATGACTCAAAGGCAAAATAAAATCCTCGGTGGGAAAAAAGGTAAGAAGAATAGGGAAGATGACGATACTTTGCGGAAACCGATGGTGTTCAGCTACGAAGATCCCGAAAAAATGGCGAAGGAAAGCACGAAAGCAAAGATAAACTTAAAAGATCCAGCCAACTTTAGAGAGTTCAGTTCATATTTTTACGGTCAAAAGAAAAATACTGATCCTTTCTGCATTGCAACTTCTCACGAGGAAAAATTGCCTATACCTAAAAAACAAAGAGTGATACCGACTTATCCAGCGATGGTCCATGGTCTTAGGTGGAGTCCATCCGTCGAAAGTTACGGCGATAACTATGAAGATGACCAGAATTATTTATGTCGAACGTGCAGAAACTGTCAGAAGCCAAGTTACCCAGAATACCAACAAGAGATGCGTTCTTACCGCGGGGCTTTTAAAGATAATATAAGTAGATTTGTCGAGAGTGGTACGATGACGCCGAGACTGAATGACGCGTCTGTGGGCGCGCGGTCACCGCCATCGCAAGCCTCCTACACCTCCGTCTCAATAGCATCAGACGTCGCCGCCAGAGACATGTCGAACATACAGGTACGTCTACCCCAATCTCGTGTTCACAGGACGCGCGATTACGAATCCAATTTAAACTACCAATATTACGAGAGAATACCAGAGGTTATCCCCGAAGTGGACGATATGGATGATGACGCGTATTCCTATGTATCTACTCCTCGTGTTAGAAGGAGACGTCTGCCGCTGTGTCGTAAGCAGGCGATACCGTCTGACGAATGCGATAGATCACGAAAGGTCCTGTACAACGAGGGCATTAGTGACGTCATCGCTTCGGACTATCCCAATCACTGCTACAACGACTTTCGGAAGGTAAAGCCGAGGAGAAATTACAGTAAAGCTTCTGATTTCAGTAGGGGCATACCGTA
Source organism: Eurema mandarina (assembly GCA_018238005.1). Lineage (NCBI taxonomy): Eukaryota > Metazoa > Arthropoda > Insecta > Lepidoptera > Pieridae > Eurema > Eurema mandarina. The sequence continues at coordinate 14,356 of DWAJ01003226.1, forward strand.
CGCGCATCGCAACCATTCAAAGTACCACTACGAGTGTAATGAGCAAGATTTTCATTCCTACCGGTGTGAGGTAGATGATGAAGTGCGCAATCTGGTGGCGAAGCCGAAACTGCTCCGGTACCAAACCAAAAAACCAACCAAATGTGAAGACTCCTCAATTAAGATGCCGAAAAAAGTACTAAGCTCCGAAAGGGATATAGACACCTACATTAGAAGTAGACGCCCCAAATTCTTTTGAAGGTTCGTGTTTCTGAATGACTCGTTAAATTATATTGTAAATACAGAACATTTATATGTATTGCAAAATATAGATATTGATTTTGAAAATAAGTGTTTTCTTTATATCCAAACTAACATAAATTTAATTCATATTACACTTGATTGGATCTCTTTCGGTAAAATAATTTCACTGCATAGTAAAAAACAAAGTCGCTTTCTTTGTCCCTATGTATGCTTAAATCATAAAACTACACAACCGATTCTAATGAGGTTTTTTTTTTATAAATAGAGTACTTCAAGAAGAACGTTTATATTTATGTATTATGCATTATATAAGTCGCTGCTATCTTAATAAATATAATAAAAACAGTAGTAGGAATATATATAGAGATACTAGCTGTGTCCCGCGGTTTTACTCACGTAGTTCCCGTTCCCGGGGCAACACCGGGATGTAAGCTATCCTATCTCTCAAGTTGGATCTAACTGCACATGATGTGCGAATTTTAGTATTATCGGTTAAGTGGTTCAGGAGTCCATTGAGGACAAACATTGTGACACGAGATTTATATATATTACTAGATGTACCAGCTACTTCGCCCGCCTAGAAAAGTGACTTTGGGCAGCATTTTTGAAAATGCCTAACCCGCGCCAACAAACGTTCAGCAAGTTCAACGTGATTCTTTAAATTGCCATAACTTTTTTATTTATCAACCGATT
>DWAJ01003227.1:0-15291 GCA_018238005.1 Eurema mandarina
TTATTTCTAAGTTATCATATTTTGGCAGTGATTCAGTACACGTTATTCCAATGGCGTTCGATGATTCAACATTGGGTTGAAAAATAAGCTCCAGGTGCTCAGCAAACCTTTCGGCCTTTTGTTGATTGAAAACGCTGATAAAAGTTTGTTTGTTTTTGTAAATTAGTAATGCATAATATCAAAGAAACGTAAACGTATGTCTTTCAACGATTCTTCACTTTCATTATTGGAGAGGTCTCACGTCTTTATGACATTAGTATTCCGATTTCATGCTTCTAAAATAGTGACGTCACTATTTTATGAAGATAAGCGTAGAGCATTAGTTACGGACACGTACAGGGTCTCAATGAGTATTGAATAGAATATGTTTGAATAGATATTTTTTGCATGTAATTGACGAGATAATATTTGAGAATGATCGTTTTTTAATGTTTAAACTAGAAGTTAAAATATGATGGTTGTTTTTAATAATAAAAACTATAGTCGAATCTAAGTCCAAGTAAAAACTACGAATTGAACATTTTATTATTGTGGTCTGTTTAAATTCATTGCCTTTGTTTAAGATGTTTTCTTATAAGGCTTTATTATAGGCTGTAGAAGCATATATCGTTGATTAATCTACGTGTGCCATGAATATAAAAGCATGAGTCGGTCAAGCGCACGCCGCATGCTAATACCATCGTCTAGTTTCACGGATGTGAACATGTAAAACGATCTTTATCAATGTCACGCCGCGGAAATTCGGAGAAAACACCCAAAATAGGGAAATCCAATTTAAATTCACTGTTGGACAACTCTCACATTCATTGGGAGCAAAAATTTTACGTTGGTATGTCAAGCCTGCGCTTGGTTTACTCAATTCCTAGATTCAATTGATCTTGATAAGAATTAAGATTTAATTGGACTGATTTTATTGCGAAGGATAATAATTTACTACAACTTTTATATTTGAAGGTACATTTTAGGCAAATATTTGAGTTACTAATAATCAAATTATGTAGTTATATATAATGTAGCTACGTACAACATATATTTATTTTATAAACCTATTTAGAATCGTTATCAAGTATGTTATATATTGTTAAATAAAAAACTTTTAAGGAGAATGACAAGAGATTTCACAGACTCGGTAACCTTGTCATATTTTCTGGCAAGTTGTATTGTCTTGAAGGTAAAGGTCGCCTAACTAAGCATACTCTAACAAATTTATATCATTATGTTCATATAATTGAATTTGATAGCATTACGTGAAGGTTTTTAGAATGTTAACAAGAATAAAAGCAAATATACTACTTATTGTTTGTCACGTATACATTAACATGGGTTTTTACTTTTTATGCTATTGTCCAGACTGAATTGATTTTTTTCAATTCTTTCAATAGAGCATTTAATATTTTAATATTCTTTTATTGCTTTGTTTTATATATGTGTGAGTAATTATTTAGCCAATCTCGTAGTTTCGTCACCTAGTTAGTTAGTGCCTTCAATACACCGTTTCACCAAAGGATTCCTAGAAACTACGTCTAAGAAAATTATAATCTTATAAGTCTCACGAACATTGACACAAGGATTCCATATGTGCAAATCCTATTGATAAACAAAAAGCTTTGCCATCTTAGTATTCTTAACTAACGTATTGTTGATATACTATATTCTTTAGCTTGAATTCTTTAGATTTCTAAATTAACATGAAATTGAAATAAAGTGTTTTAAAAATGTACTTGGACTTCTAAAACAGTCAAACAAAATGGAAAAGAGCTTGCTGAAAGAACCTCATTTCCGTTCGCGACTTTCTCAATACATTTCATTTAAATACTTTCATCGTCTCCTAAATGCTGAGTGGTTTTAATTTCTCACATCTCCCTCTCACACGGTTAAGACAAAGAAATGCTTTCTGCGAGATGTGGATGTGACTTCAAGAGATTTTATTAGTTAAGCATTGCATTCTGTAAGACCAGATACCTATCTTATTAATCGGATAAATTATATTTAATCTGTAAACGTGTTTTATGTCTGTTATTTTAATAATGTTGTATCTTATAGTTGTGTATAATTTATTCTTTCGTTGACAACTGTAATCGATATTAAGTCATATTTCAAATGACCTCATATTTATATCGTAAATAATTAATATTAGAATTAGTATTTATGACAGAGGCATGTTTGTGTTCTTATGTTTCTATTAATATAAACCTGTGTTGTAGATATATATTGTGTATGTGTGTGAGTGTGTATGAGAACAGTCCTGTCGTCATTCCTCACATCGGAACAGTTAACCTACAACAATTTAGTAGTTAACTACCTCGTTGGTAGGTAATTTGTCTCCTTCCTCCTTTTATAATCTAGAAAGCAATTTTAAACGCATGAACTTAATGTGGCAATGTTCCGTCCTAATTAGTGTAGCAAAAACTATAGTATACAATAATATATTTTTATTACTAAAATTATAAATAGAAAAATTATTTATGTTCAATAATTTTATCGCTTTTCTATATCAGAAAATATATAAAAAATACCGATGTGTCGTTTGCAAAGCCTTAAAATGATTCTGCTAAGCTTAATAATTACGTATATAAATTATTCACAAAGTTACACACATAGGTTTTTACGGTGTTATTTTTTTCCTCCATTAAACGATGTCCGTTGATTTCTGAAGTAAGCGTTAAGTTCCGATAAACCTTATCATTTTCAAGTTAATTAGTAGTTTCTGTTGTTGGTCAAGCTTGATAATTGAATTAGTGAACCATTTTTGTTTCTAATTTTTACTTTTATTTTTTATTTCAATTAGTAATAACATTATTTCTGACTTCCTTTAAGATTTAGTTATTTATCTATATATATAAAACAAAAGACGGGTTTGTTACAAAACATAACTCGAGATCGGCTAGACCAATTTTCATGATTTTTGGTTCATTGGATTTATCCCCGCCCCGAATAGCAGAATACATTTTAAAAATAATGAAAAGTAGTTTATAAAGGGGGGTCACAATTTATATGAAAGTCCACGTTGATGGAGTCGCGGGCAACAGCTAGTATAATATACATAGAAAAATAAACCCCAATACTTGTATTGGCTTAAAACAATATGGCCCTTCCTTCTAACCTAAAATATAGAGAGAAAGCAGAACATTTGGTCCTTAGTGAATGTGTAGCTTGTAGATAGACTAATCGCTCATTGTTGGGAAGCTATATATCAATTTATATGATAAACCTTGAAACCACTTACTGCTTTAAATTATACTAAATGAAGATGGTCTATGCACGAACCTGTCTTAACGATTTTTAACTCAATCATATAGTATGTTGGTTTCTAAGACAAGTAGGCTGTTGAATGTAGGTTAGTTGAACAATGGCGATGCACGCGTGCACGAGCGAAGACGCAGGAAGCAGTTTGTCATTTAGTTCGCGTCGATTAATTCAACAAAACAAGCCGGTGACATCTACGGACTCACTTATTTATTCTAGACACAAGATATACTTCATTATCAGAATGTTCTAGAAAAATATTTATGAAGCAATACGCAATAAAAGTCACTTATTTGGAGTCATCGTAAAATCATATAGGTTTTGATTTCAGGATGGGAATGTTGTACAGCGGTAAAACATGTGTTTCAATAGAAACTATAAAAATTTTAAAATTAAAGTCGACGCTTATTTAAACAATACCAGAAGTAAGTACAGTTTATCTAAACGAGAACGTGGATCTTTCCCAGTCAGTATCAAGCAATAGTACTCAATATAAAGATCAGGTGAAATGAAAAACCGAACCATTTCCCACCGGAGATTTTCCATGCTATTGTTTAGACGCGTTATCTGCTTATTATGTGACACTTTACGTAAACTACGGAGAAATAGTTGTAAATAGAATATCAGTTATAATTTACACGTTATCGTGGAATGAAATGTATGAGGTCCGTTGTAACTGAACAACGCAATTCATAGTCTAACCGTCCGCGTGGGTAGATATTATAAGGTCTTTGTATATTGGCAAAGTTCTACTGCTAACTCAATATGACTCTCTCAATGAAGACGACAATTTTGTACTTTAATCATACCATCATATTATGTAAAGTCAAAGACAAGAAAGGTTGAATAAATTCGACTCGAGGTACAAAACATCTCAACAATTAATTATTGAAATTATTAATCGCAACAATTTTGTGTTCTCTAGTCACGACAATTAAAAAATCTTTATCGTTAACATGATTGAATTATAATTTTGAATGTGTTAAACTATTTCACTAAGTATCTATTTATGTCCTTCATCGAAACAGGAATCTTATCGCTATACAAATTATGAATCTATACATATAATAAAAACGTAACGAGTCGCTGTCTGTACATGGAAGATATATGAGAAAAAATATTATAGGAGACCTTTATTAACGCAATAGAACCCAAAACAATGATTTTTGGAATTTTTGTTTGTTTGTCTGTTTGTTGCTTCACTTAACATTTAGTGTTTAATTCATGTCAATTGGTTGATACATAAAAAAGTTATGGCAATTTAAAGAATCACGTTGAACTTGCTGAATGTTTGTTGGCGCGGGTTAGGCATTTTCAAAAATGCTGCCCAAAGTCACTTTTCTACGCGGGCGTAGTCGCGGGCACAGCTAACAGTCCTAAATAAAATTATTCAACTAGGCTACATAATGTAACACTTTGAATCGTTAGAGTATTTAAAACAATAATATACCATACCGTATCAAGTAGACCGCAGTCTTCGGTGATTTTTCTTTGAATTCAGAAAATACAGAAATATTTAGAGTGAAGTGCTTTTAATTGATGAGCTAAGAAGAATCGGTTTAAACAATTAAAAACATACAATTGTTATTTAATTCCATGCTGATATACCATTGTTTTTTCCATTTAGTTGCAGTTACGATTTCCTGGAAATTCTGGAGCCAAGTGCAGATAACAACACGGAACATAGTCAAGAATGGGCTCATGATCATCAATCTTACAGCTCCGAAAACGAGGTGAGTTTGTACAGAATAATATTTATTTAATAACCAATCCGTACTTATATTAACGTCTTAAAGTTTGCCATAATGTGAAAGATGGTCTTGATTCATCTTTGAATTGATTTAGGTAAAATTTCCCATCTAGGTGTACTATACCTTGGAATAACATGGAGAATACTTTTGTAAAAGCTACACTATTTGTGTACATGTCCCATAATTAATAAAAAACAAAAATTCTACTTCGTAAAATTACCAGCACACTTCTTCTTCTTCTTGCCAATGTCTAGTTGTGTGTAGATAAAATAGGTTTGAGGGTCGATATTTGGTTGTAGCAATCCGCAACACGTGCTACCAGGATACATACGTCCATAACAAAAAACATCCTAACCTCAATACCAAATCACTTCCAATCTGTCATTGTCAAACATTACAATAAACAATCACGTGATCGACGCCCAATCAGAACGTGTTATTATCACATCATCAACACAGCATTAGACGGGGCTCCGTTTAAAGATGGCCGACACGTAATAGGTGTAATTTGTTCAACGAGTTTTATGTTAAACGGTTTGGGTTCCGCCCAAGTGAGATCACACGAAAAACGTTCGCGAAAATTGTGCCAAGTCGCTTAAAAAACTGCTTGATAAAATGGAGCTTTGGTTTAGATACGTTAGGATTTATGTTCTGACTTATTTGGGTGTTTTTGGACAAAAAAAAAGATTGTTTTTGGTTGACAAAAATCTTTGTAGAGACTTAGTTCTTTGTACAAATAGTAGGACTTATACTACGTTTTTCTTAGACATTGCTATAAGTGTGATAGATCCTGGAAAAACAGGGCTTTTAAAGGCAAACAATTATTATTATATTATAATTTATTATAATTATGATAAAAAATTACTTTCAAGATTGTTAATAAGGCGTTTAATATTGTAACAATTTAAACAGACATCATATTACGAGAAAAGCGTATATAAATGTAAATTATTACAATTTTAAACTTATGTCAATTAATAATTAATACAGGTATTTGAAGAACTCGAGACTCTGATCCCCGAGTCGGACTCGTTGAGCGCGGGCTGGTCTCGCGAGCTGCGCAGACGCTTGTGTGGCGACTGGGGCGGCAAGTTGAAGCTATTGCGGTATCAGACTCGTGGGAATGTGCTTAGACTGCGCTTCAGGTCCGACCATTCCAGACACTTCGCTGGGTATAGAGCCAAAGTCACTCTGGCTGATGGTAAGTCTTCAAAGTCTATACTAATATTATAAATACGAAAGTATCTCTGGTATGCAGGTCTCCTCCGACCGGTATGTCAATGGGGGAGGCCTATGTTCAGCAGTGGACGTCCTACGGCTGAGTCGACGACGACGACGACGACGAAAGTATCTGTCTGTCTCTTGTTAATAGCTTTTACTCGAAAAGCTACCAAAGAGATTTTAATTAAATTTGGTACGCAGATAATTAGAGCCCGACAAAGGACATAGGCTACTTTTTCACTGAAAATTTGTATCACTTTAGAAGATGGAGTGAAAGAAGATAAATCATAGTTATTTGTGACATGCATATTGCTATTTAGAAGGAGTTTTAGGTGTAAACATGTCTACAAAGTTATTTGTGAGTCGTATAGTAAGCCAGTAAGAAGGTTGGCTAAAGTTGCTAGGGTATCAGAGTTTTCTAATATAAGTGACCCATAGACAGACAGAGGAACATACACATAAGCACACTGAAAAGTAATCTTTTAAGATTTGCATTTTTCTCCTTGTATGTACAAAACCCTAAAAAACCTACTACGTCTAATGAAAAGCTAATTAACTCCCATACAATTATGCTAAAAAACAAAGCTCTTGTTCGAGAAACTCGATGAAAATAACCTACAAACTAACATTAAAACACGTTAAACTATTATCGTTAAGCGTTCTATTGCAAGGCGACTTTGCTGCACCCACGTCGCAAACAAATAATAACCTTCTCACTTCGCAATAGTTTATAAAACAGATTGCAAGCTATTGTGGAAGTTTATTAGCATTGAGGAGCAGTTGTCCCAGTTTTAATTAAGTTTTTGAATGTTCCACCTCCCAGATAAGAGTTTCGTATTTAAATACAGATAGATGACTTGTGTACGGACCGGACGTCGAGTTTTGGGTTTAATTGCTTTCTTATAAGTGGACTAGCTGCGTTTCGTGGTTTTGCCTACGTAGTTCTTGCTACCACGATAAAAAGTTTATAGTATATAGAATTTCTTGATATGATGTGTGTGAGCACGCGCGATCGCCTTGATACACCGACGCGAACGAACTAACTGATTTTTAAAGTAATAAATTAATATGCGTGCTAAATACGCTGATTATGGCAAAAGAATCAAATGTACGATTTGCTACATTCCAGTAAAATCCATTATGCATTGTTTTCGAAAAATCTCTTAAAGTAGTTCATGATAGACAGACATACTTCCACATGATTATGTGATAGTATGTTTGTTGCCCTTTCACGCAAATAATACTAAGTAGATTTAACTCAAATTTTGTGTAAATAGTACACCCTGGATTAACTTATGGGATACTTTCTATACCAGTATAGATACGGTAACAAAAAATTTCCAGGCAGAGCTAGTATGGGTACTATAAAAATAAAATAACCTTAAAAATACTGAAGTACTAAGAACTCTTACTTATCGAAAAGGGACGTTTCCAATCGTTTACATTGGAGCAGCCGTGAACGGTCCACTCGAGCCCTACTCGAGAACCTGCTAAGGGTCATCCACTTAATGGCCCTTCTCGAAATATTAATTAATATTTATATTAAGTAGCATTTATAATGAGAGCTGGTTGAGACGTCGAGTTTAATTGTAAATTAATGCTTTTCTGATACATTCTTTAAGAATAGATTTCTTATTTTCTGCAACTGGTACTTATGGTCTTATATCATTGTTAGAGTAGTGTACTGTAAAATTGTAGAACTTCCTGTCGGAGTCTTTTCCTGTCGATGGATCATGGGGTCTTTGACTTAATAGGTTCCTTAATGAAACGCGCGCTGCTTATACTATAATTTCACTCAACGTCAGGTGAGTTGTTGTGAAAAGATAGTCTATTTAGTAAAAAAATGGATTGTAATGCTAAGTGCTGTCATCCGTCTATTTCCTATATTTTCTCAGTATTATTCCATAAAATCAAAGCTTACGAGTTATTCTTGTTCATCTGTAGCGACTTCAGTACTTAGCATATATACAACTTCTCAACAATTAATCTATTGTGGTCAGTCAGTTCTCTCTCTGTGTTACACAGGAAAATAATATGATTATAATGGAGGCCTATATAATTATGATTGATTCATTGGAAATCAATTAATAAGTTTTATATCTCGCGTTTTTATGAAATAAAGATTGATCACAAAAGTTTCCCCTTCAGAAATTGTATCGTAATGTTCGAAAATCTTTTCTACAGATGAGTCACTTAATCGAAATAAGCCACTAGATTAATACCGTTTCTTTACAAAATACCGTCGTTAAATAGATATTTTAATTTTGTTAGAGATGTTTCATTTCATACTATTTTAAATAAAATAATATAGGTAGGTGATATTTGACTACTTAATAACAAATTAACATTAATTAATTGATTGTAATTTAATCTTGTAAGTGTTTGGGTGTAACACCTTTTAGCTTTTAAGATGCAATGATAAATAAATAAATAAATTTGATGTTTTAAAAAAGTCAAAAGGGATGTAGTTATTACAATGAAGGATAAAATATACTAACGTCCCCAATAAGATCTAAAGGAAGTCTTCTAAGAATAATCTGTTCATAGAGGTACATTTATTACGTAGGAAATAAAGAAAATATGGATTTTATATACATGCGTCATAGCATGATCTTCCGATCATAACATATGCTATGACATTCATGTTTCAGTCTCCTAAGATTTATGCTATCTTGGGAGCCTGAGTATTGCCTATTAGTAATTTTGTATTACTTGCCCTAAAAGCTTGTATAACCTGCGAACTAAATCCGAACCTCAAAACAATATTCGTATCATCTATATAGGAAGTTTTCGGATCAAACAATGGTATATTAAGTTGGGATTATATCGGCTTATTGGGGACGGGAGGCTTAGTTTTATTTGAGTTCAGATGTGAGATAAATACTGTTAAACTTGGCAAAGTTTATGAAACTATCATACTAGCTGATATCCGCGACGTTGTCCGACTCGATTTCATCTTTCTAGGAACTTTGGCAATTTTTGTAATGATTTGCCAATTTTTAGAGAAAAAAAATTACCTGATTCAGTTTTCTATACTTATTTCTTTCTAAGATTAGAATTATACAGTCTTTATAAAAAATCAGTTGGAATTTTAATTATTCTAAATATTACGTTGATTTTATTAAGCTTCTCACTCTGTAATCAAATATACTGGAATTTAAGCAATTATTTTGGTATTTTAATAAAAAAAGCCTTGATTATTTATTATTATAATATCTTAAAGTCAATAAGCACTTTGACCAAAACCTCAAATTAATTTTAAGCATATGATTCTATATGTCTTTCCAAGCAACAGCTTTCTTATAAGAAAGAAAGAAATAAATAGATATACCTAGCTAATTATTGAAATTTTCTTTTGTCTTCAGCGCAATCTTGTATGGACTCCAAACAGATACTGTTCAACGGTTACTGCTTCTTGTTTTCTGGATATCCACGTGCGTCTTGGAGTACAGCTAAGCAGGTAAACTTATTCAAATTTTGAACAGTCTTTTGCTTAACTAACTTAATATCGTTTTGACGTGAAACGTCTTTAAAATCGCGCCGAAACATAAGGGGTTTAAAAAGTAGACCGTAACGAAATGGTCTATATCATCGTACCTTAATAATAAAAAACTATTAGTCTTAAAAACAAAAATGTGGTGTGAATATTTCACTTATATAGTCAGCTCGCTGGTAGAACAGCGCCAATCTTGTTTTCATTTCAATCAAACTTTAAAAGCGATTCGCTAACAGACGTTTCACGTTTAAACCAACCGGTGTCGGCACAGCCCCACCCGATTTTTTATCGAAATTCTTAAGTTTATAATTTATGACGCAAATAACATGGCGTGTGTTTTGGTTTAAATTATATGTTTCAAATTCGTTCCTTTCAAACAGAAATAGATTGATGGTAGACAGATTGTTCAAAATAAGAAATTTATAGCCTTCTTCTGTTGTCGAGAAAGCTGTTATCGTTAATTATTATAACAAATATTATAATTCTCGAAAACAGCTTATATTATTTATTATAGATACTTAAAAACGTAAACGTTTCGTTAGGGTAAACATCTTTTCTCTCTTAATTTTTCGTTATTTTACGTTATAACAATTAAAAGTATTTTATTGAAGTTATTTTAATATAAACACAATGGAACTCCTTACACTGCTTCAATGTTCATCCCCCGCTGTTATTTTCGGATAGTTTCCGTTTCCGTAGCTTAACCGAAGAAAAAGGATCATGTGCCTCTTAATACCACCATCTACCTCCAGTGTTAAGAGTGCAAGCCCGGAACTTTACTGCATAGTCGCCTAATACCCAGTAATTTCATTATTTTTTAATTATAAATTTTGCTATGTAATTTTGCATACCAAATTTTAACTAAATCCTTTTAATGTTTCTTTCGATTGAAATAGCAGTTAACTTTCATACTTTATCAGCACAAACTCCCGTATTTGTAAAAATAAAAATTAAAAAGTAATTATTCTCCTTTTCTCTAACTTAAATGAAAAAAAAACAAATTCCCCAAAAATCTAACAATCACGCTTTCAATTACCGAATTTAACTCAGTTCCGAGTTTTGTTAAAATTGCGAAAGATTCTCGAACCACATCAGCAAGTTAGGATTGGAAAAATTCCCAAAGTTCACATAATAAAGTGTTTTGCAAACGATCTTGAGAACGCTACTGAAGTGTGAACTGCCAATTCTTTGAACCATAAAATCGAAAGAATTTTTTGTTAAGTGAGAAGTTTTGTTTTGGATGGAAATGAAATTCAATAGTATACACTTAGTATAAAAAAATTCTCATACTGAAAGGGTATTAGAAAAACCTAATCTATAGACCCTTATAACATTTAGTCAAAGTCAAAGACCAAAATATATTTATTTAACTAGGCGACATATAGCACTTTGGAATCATCAAAGTAAATCATTTACCACCGGTTTGGAAGGCAGTTTCTATCGAGAAAAACCGATAAGAAACTGTGATAGTTGCCTAAATAATTGTCCAAATTGGATCATTAATATAAGTATTTTTGTGCTATCTGAATCCCAAGTATTTTTTACATTAATACCAACTAAGCATTCTCACGTAATTTTAAGATAAAGAGTCTTAGATGAACATTGAATTGCTATTATAAGTAACCCACTATATCCAAAATTAGTACACCCTAAAATGAGAAAACTCGAGAAAGACCCCTTAATAAAGTGTTGCGCAAACGATCACAATATTGCCGATGAGGTAATGGTGTTACCGGTTTTTTGGATCATTTCCTCCGTAGAATCGATGCGAGGGTAAGGAGGGCAAAGTTGGACCGATTAATTCATTCCGCACCGTTCATTATAGTAATTGTTTGTAACCTGAGAAGTTTTACTTGAGGAATAGATAAATAAATTAATATTGTTTATAATATTATCATGGTCACATTTCTAATTAAATTTAATTATTGTTTTGACTTAAACAAATTGTCTTTTGCGTCTGATTACACCCTTAGATTATAGGACACTATAGCTCTTAGCGTTTTTTTCCAGGCAACTATATGTGTATATGATACATTAATATATATAAGCAAATTTAAATCATATACCCACGTAGGTGTAACAAAATAAAAAACATAGAGAATAAAATCATAAAAAGGACAATAAATTTTATTTCAACGATGAATTTCAGCATTTAAAAGCAAGTTTTACTCAAAAGCCGTTCAACGGTGACACGGAAATATCTCCCGTGGGACCTCTGCGATTTTTCACCTCCATACACAATTATATTCGCTTGAAATATTCTTCACGCATTTTCTAATACTATTTGAGGTGAAAACTGTCGACTCGCTTTTTCTATGCACAATTCGTTTTCAAGAATATGTTTGGTGCTCATGAGCCATATTTTGTAGAAAATTTTAGAAACCGGGTATTTACCATCTGTCGTCGGATGGCACTGAATTTATATTAGGAAAACCTGGTATTATATTAGTCTAATATTAGAAAGAGTCTAGAGAGTAAGACGGAACACGGTTTTGGTCGGTAAAGACAACCCATAGATACCGGTATCTTATGAGGACTTCCCAATAATAAAAAAAAGCCTATAATAACCTATAAACTCCATCATGCTATAGTTAACGCAATCGTATTTAGTTTGTATGAACATAATCTAGCTTACAACATAGCTAGCAAACTTCTTATGAGTAAATCCTTATGGGTCGTGTCAGTCTGCTACCAACTACAACCCTACAGAGTTCCTCACCGCATCAGGAATCACAGACACCTTCGAAAACTCTTCCATGAACCCCTACGAATTTAGGTTCCACTAATGGTATTTTCACATTCCAAAACATTTGACTGCCAGGTATGTGAAGGTCTCAACATGCAGCTGGCATCAGTCCACACGGCTGATGAAGAACGGTTTATAGTAACTGGTATCCGACAAAGCAATGACTACAGTGCAGGCACGTTATACTGGTTGGGAGGACAGGTGGCTGCTGAAGAGTTGTTCTGGATAGATGGTACCACCTTCGGGTATCAGGCCTGGCCGCCATACAACGATACTGAGGAACTACCTGACGCGTGTTTAGCTGTTCAGGTATGTCGAAATTTAGTCTGGATTGTATAATCCAATAAAAAGATATATAATATAATCCAATAAACAGTCAGAAGATTTTAACATACTCATTTATATTACTATAATAATATGTATATTCAATCTAATTAGATTGAATATAAATAGAATTGTAATAACAAGGTAATTACCTTGTTATTACAATTCTAACGTGATTGTTAAAAAATGCGCGAGTAGTTGTTGAAAAGTTTCACTAAGATTTTATATAAAACCCTTGATTTATCACATCCAAATATGAAACTTCAAAGGAATGCCTGAATTACCAATCAATAAGAAAATTCAGATTTCTGTACAACAAAAGGAAAATTTTATAGAAGCCTAAAAATTCCTATCTATTGTAACTCGTATTCCCCTTAACTCTAAACCGAACAAAAATATTCAGAAATAGGTCACGTGGGTGATTGACCTTTGAAAACCATAATATTTATCTGCTCTTCCCGACCCTTTTTGCGTCGGAATCGCGAATGCATTTAAAAATAACACGATAAAAACATGTTTATGACACTTGTTTTATTTTTATATGTGTTATGCTAACTCTTGTTTACAATAATAAAATAAATACATTTTATCTTTATAAACTATTGATTCTGTTCTGGTGTCTGAGTGTATTTTAACTAATAAAATATAACAACTAAAGATCTTTCTGATGATTTTTCGAAGGTATAGTTTTGATTTTTATTATTTTAGACAAACTACTGTTGTTAAATTGTACCTACAAGAAGCATCAATTCATAGTAGGATTAGTCCGCCTTGAAAATTTTACAATTGTTTTCTTCAAAAAATAATTCCTTTTTTATTAAATAAATTTCGAATAAAATAAATAATTCGTTTTCAACAAAAAATCATCAGAAAATAAGCCCTAAATTTTAGTCGTATGTAGGACCCCCTTCTTTTTCTGGAGTCGATTTCAAAATCAGATTAAAGAGACAAAACAAGATGTTCCTATGTTATACATAATATACCTACCACAAGTAAGTTTTACATTTAAACATTTGTTTAGGGATCCAAAATCAAACCACAATATATGGATTGAGTATTTATTGGTAGATAATGACCTTAGAATCGGTGGGCTATTATACTATATACAAAAAATATTAGAAGCGCGATTAGGAACCGTACAGCGCCACCTAGTTGGCTGCCGGGAACTATTATTGATGAATTTAGTATTAACTACACGGTTGATCAACATTTCAGTGGAAGACATCTCCAGTCCCCTCGCAGCCAAGTGGTCTATATTGGACATTGCAACGTTGCTCCCTCACGGGAGGATACGTGTGCAAGCGACGTCTCAACCCTGAAAACTTGGTCAAGAATGAAACTGTCGAAGGTACATCTGGTAAGTATTTTAATAAATCTTAAGCCATGATTAAGATGTTGTATATTCAAGTTATTCCAAGGTCTTTTAGTTTTGTGATTTAATTTTGAGTTATAATTAAGTTTAGTACAAGATTTTCGAAGATATCATGTTGGTCGTGGTACGTAATGGAACATGGTACAAACCTATACTATAAAGAAGAACCAGCAAAATAAACTGATAGTTGCTCTTTCAAAAGTAATGAATTGCGAAGCTTCAAACCAAATTTGAATCTTCCAGGAACCATAACAAGTCTGAACCACCCGGCGATGTATGACAACGATCTAGATTACTACACTCACGTGAATGGTCCACCCGACACCAGATTGGTCTTCGTCTTCCAGAGTCTCGACCTGGAATTCCAGAACAACTGCTTGTATGACTTTATTGAGGTTTGTGGACCTGTTTTTTATAAAATACTAGCTGTTACGCGCGACTCCGTCCGCGTTTACGTTCAAAAATTGATTCTCCTGGAAACTGGATAAAAATCTTATGTCCTTCTCCTGGTTCTAAACTACATCACCACCAATTTTCAGCCAAATCAGTTGAGCCGTTATCGAGTTATAAATGGTGAAACTAACACGACTTTCTTTTATATATATAGATTTGGGTCTAGTTTTGAAGGTCAAACTCCGAACACAATTGACGTCGATTTTGACTAGTTTCGATAATGTTTGAGACTTCGAGTAAAAGAAAAACATATTAGTTTATGTTACATTCATAACTATAAAGTAATGTTCGCTGATGTTAGCTTATGCTTTACAATAAGTTGTAAGATCTTCTTAAGAGAAGCGGTGTTAAACATTTTCGATAACGACAATGATTGTATTCGGAGTAGAGCTTCTAAAGCAATGATATTTGTTTGAAACTTGGTAATATCGAAACGTTATCGACGAGTTCCACTTTTTTTACGTTCGGTATGGATCTCTAAAAAATAATAATACTATACTCACAAAAATAATATTACTATCGTATCAGCATTCTCAGAAATAGGTAAAATGTAATTGTTATGTAATTTCTAGCTTCGTAATAAAAGCAGTGGAAAGTCATCCCGCTACTGCGGGACTATGAGTGAAGTCAGATGGGTGGCTTCTAGCAATGAAGCCGATTTGCACTTCCATTCCGATTACAA
>DWAJ01003228.1:0-15290 GCA_018238005.1 Eurema mandarina
TTACCCTTTGGAAACAGGCGTTTATAGATTGAAACAGACAGACGGCAAAATTATTTTATATTTTTTTGCAATAACGTAATGCTTTGGACAAAGCAGATTGTGTGGCTGCAACGACATGTCTGTATTGGTCTATATTTTTAGTTTTGACGTTCATAAATATCACAATGTGATTTAAGTGAATAAATTATTTTCATTTTCATTTTCATTTTCATTCATTCATTTTCATTTTCATTTTCATTTTCATAAATATAATATGTACGAAATATTTTATCTTTAAATGACCTAGAGATATGTCAGCGACAGTGTATGACTCACTAAAACCTATTTTATCATGATAAAGGTTTTCAAACAAGAAAATAATAGTTACAAACATAATTTACTCATTATTTATAATAAATTACTAATTATAATGATTATCATATTTATGATTATTAATAACTTAATGGAAATTTTTCCTGTACCAAAAATAATTCTTTTAAAAATTGACCTTAATGCTAACTAGCAATATCTACCTCACGATTTAAATTATATGAATTAAATTATACAAATTATATGAATTCTCTAAGCACCAACGCATATAACTATATAGTTAAGTTTAAACGTAATTCGCAAGTCGCTTCGACGCATCTCTTAGCTGTTACCAACTTAGCTCTGACAATGGACACACATTAAGCTTCAAGTTATTAAGTTATTAGTACGCCTCGACAAATCTTGGTATAGTACAGTCGAGTACAAAACTGTATGAACACTACTGAAGTTACGAATCGTCTGAACATTATAATCTTCTACAATATAGAAATGTGTTGGTACGCGCATAGCTCGATAACAGTTGGACCGGTTTATATAATTACTTTTTTTATAATTTATAAGGTCTACGTAGAAGCAAACGAGCCACCTGATGGTAAGCGGTCACCGTTGACTATGGACACCGGCAACATCGGAAGATTTACCCGTGCAACGTCGGCCCTGAAGGAGAAATTCTTTAACACATTTCTTGAAGAAGCTCATTTCACAGTTTGCAGGTTCGCGGCAGAAACGACCGGGAAAGTCAAACCGTGGTGATTTTTTTTTAATATTCCTGGATATACGAGGATGGTTCTTCTCCAAAAAATGGTAAGTGTAGGGTTACAGAGTAGGATACGTAAAGCGTGAACAAAATCGCAAAGGCCAGGTAGTATTCTATAAAAGTATCGTGACGAGAGATCAGTCTTATTTTTTGTTCTCTTTTTTGGGAGACAGTGACTAACAAAGCAGAAGGTTTGTCTGATGGTAATCCAACACCAGTAATAGCTATTAGACACGGCATTGCGTTTCGTTTGGCACGTGGGAGCACTAGGTTATTTATTTTCATTAAGTACAACTACTTTTCCTTTCACCGTATTTATAAGCAACGCAATCGTAGTGAACTTAAATTTGCGACTAATCCTGTAAAGAGCCACCTCTTACCATCTCTTCACTTCATCAACAGAATCTCCTACTCCTACTCCTACTTCTACTGTTATATAAAGAAAGAACATCAAAATGCACAAACGATTACGTCACAATCCAAATGACACAGCAAGCCCAAGAACTTCAAACTCAAGTACCCCCCTTTTTCGTAATCACGAGTATCGCGTTAATAACAATTCAAATATAATTTAGGGACAATTGAAATCACCTTGTTACAATAGTACAATCTGGCTGAGCAATTCTACGTTGAATATTTTATTAAGCGAATTTAGGCTATTACGGAGTTGCTCTAATTAAAATTAATCGTTCATTATACTCTGATATTGAGAGGAAGCATTAGTGTGAATTTGTAATATTGGCGACACTGTAATGGTTTGGGTACTGAATATCTGTTTTCATATACGAGTATACGTATACTGCCTCGCGGTATCACCAACGAAGTAACCGTTGCCGTATTAATACTGGTATAAAATGTATATTGTTTAGTTATACAGGGTATAATCTACCTTAACGCCAAACTGTAGCAAAATCCGTTAAGTATTTTTTGGGTAAAAGAGCAATAAAATGTATATACTCGCGAATAAAGTTTTTTTTCTTACTTTATCGTTTGCGTATTAATGGAAGAAATGTCTTACAGGAATAACGCCGCTAATTAAATGTGTCGTATTCTTCTCTATATGTTGTTATGTTAAAACATGATAAAAAATCCATATAGCAAGCAAAGATTATTGCATTGAACAGTTTCCGAAACAACTGTGCAGATTTGGATAAATTGCACTACACTATTCCATAAGCGCATGACACGGGTTAACATCGACTGTTTAACATTACACTCAAAAACGCAGATTAAACTTCCACTTCGAAGTGACTTCTTTCAAAGTCGCACTTAAAACTAACACTCCCCAAAAACTATGCTAAGTACCAATCCTATCTGGTCTTTACCAAGTTTGGAGTTCAGCCAAATTCTGAAATAATGGTTCAAATTTTATTTTAAATCATGACCAGAGCTCGATAATCGCTCCTCAGAGCTCGAAGCTGGTGTTATTATATAGATTTCCAATAAAACTTAGTTTTTCACGCGACCCCGTGGATTTCATTCGGAATCAATATTTTCTTCGTG
This sequence comes from Eurema mandarina, assembly GCA_018238005.1. NCBI lineage: Eukaryota > Metazoa > Arthropoda > Insecta > Lepidoptera > Pieridae > Eurema > Eurema mandarina. The sequence goes on from DWAJ01003228.1 coordinate 2,570, forward strand.
TTCGCTGTTCAAAGGATATTATTGTCTGGGTGAAAATATGATTTTGTATTAGTATTTTATTAGAGAAGAAATTGTGTTTTTAATTAGAACAGAGTCTTAATAATTAAATTTGAATTTTAAGTCAACATATTTTTTTTATTGCCAAGTTTTATAATGTATGCCCCAGTTGATTATTGACTGTAACTTTGGAAAGGCATGCAATAAGACAAGTCTTTAGAGACTAGTTCTCTAAGCGAAGGTGGCAATTTACTCCACACAAACAAACTAATAGTGACAAATTTAATTGCATTAAATTAAAGATTTAAATACAATTCTGGGTCTGGGTGTTGCTATGTATTGTATGTATGTATTTACAAAAGAAAAGTAATGTATATGTAATTTATTCCGATATCTAGTTGCCATAACACAAGCTTCGGCTTAGCTTGGAACTAGATGGCGCTGTGTATAAATGTTCTGAAAATATTTATTTATTTATTTATTTAATTAAGGAGTAAACTTGTAATGATGACGTCTCTCGGTTGCCACTTACAATTCACAAAGACTGATGTCCCATAGGAAGTGTTCCGAAGTCCCTTCGAAGGGATAATGACGGGCTATTTGCTAGTCTACTTCGGGCCTAATAACTCAATATCCAACTGTAAGTAGGCCGTAGAACATACTGCTTCTGTTATGAACGTTCCCGCCATATTATTAAAAAAAAACCGTCTTTGTAACGCCGATGGCCTCAAAAATATAGTTTAGTAGATAGAACTATTCCTTTATATTGAAGTGGGTGTGGCATAGCATCTCATCAGAAATATTATTGCGTTTCGTTCTGAAAGAGGGAGCACCGGGTGCCTATATTTCTTCCGCCCTATAAAAGATCCTTTACTTCTATTTTCAAAGTCCTACGACGCCTTCGTGAGCTTCTTAGTATTCAACTAGCTATTAGTAAGGGTGGCCTTTTAGTAGTAGCAGCCATATTAGACCGATAATTACTTAACATTGCTAAGACCATTACCGACTAAATTCACCTTCCATTTAAAATCTATCGATTCATCTTCTAGAGAACACCACAGGCAAACTTGAATAAGTTCGATGAGTCTGTGTGTGTCTGTCAGGGTATTAACCCCGCTTATACATTAGACTCTAACCCCCAAAACCGCTGCGTTTCCTCCCCAAATATACTAACGTGTGTTTGCGTCTCAATGGGTCGTCGTTAAAATTAACATTTGTTTCAAGATAACCAACTACAGGGCCACACTTGCACCTGAGGCTTTGCTAAGTTTAAGTTTAAACCTGATGGATGATTCTTAAGATATATTACTGTGTTATAAGTGTCTTGAAGTATTATTATTATTGTGTTATTAAGCGAATGAATTAAGGAGACTTATTTGTTCGAACTAAGTCTTATATCAAGATATATTTTGTATTTTATTGGTTTATACTACATAATTATCTATATATTATTATTGGAGTTATGAAACACCGAGCCTTTATTTATAAACACGGCTTAATCACTTAAAAGCGAAGAGTACTAGTAAGAGTAGTTTTACAAAAAATTGTACATGAATGTACACTTCCTGAAGGAACAATTTCAGCCAATTTATTCAGTAGTTTTTTTCTTAGAGTTTATTTACGTATGAGGTATGAGTTTAAGAGTATCTGTATATGTGTGTGTGAGTGCGTGTGCGTGTGTCAATTGATTCAAAGGTCGCTTGAAATAAACCCCGGGAATTTGACATCTTTGTCGTTACATATTGATTAAAACAGGTTTTTATTATTCTGTTTTTAATAAAATATTCTCGTCACAGACACCTCCATGACAAATTGATTATCAGCCAACGATATCGCGTTTTCATCCTTGCATCGAACATATAATTGATCGAAATAACCGTTTAATTACATTTGTAAAATTTGCAATTTCAATATTGAAAATTTATACGTGGTTGGCTGTAAACAATGGAAATTATTTAATAAAATACATCTATCTACAAATTATGGCACAATTGCTGGTTATGCTATTTATCTGTTACACGTTTAGAATTTAAAATGTAATATAACTAGGTCCGGCTCGTGGCTTACCTGCGTAGTTAGAATTCCTGGGGCAATAACTGGAAATATTCTAAGTACATGTTATACTTCAGCCATCAATAATACTTATTTTGAGAATATAAATATCGTGTACACGTATAGTGTATAAGTTAAAGTATCGGTATTGAGTTCAATTATAACTTTAAAAGATTTGCTGTTGAAATTATTTAACGTTTAAAAATCCCAGTTTCTTCAAAGTTTTAGTGTAACATTTTCAAAACAATTGAAATACCTCCTTAAAGTTGTTTTCGGAATCTCAAATGCTCCATCTATGACCTATGTGATAATATTAAGTACTAATTCTTAAACTTAAAAAATATTTTATCGTAAAATTCACCGTCTGACCTCGTGAAAAACGTGACAAATGAAAAAAAAATTAATTCACCCAACTTACATTATACATAGCGAAGAATAAAAATAATTAGTGCAAAAAATCCTCGCATGGTTTTTCCTTTTGTTTTTCGCCCCGCTTTGTTCGAGCACAATACTATCCAAATGTGACTAGTGGGGGCTAATGGACTACACTGGGCCGTCGTGAATTTCTTAGCAAGGCCATTGTTTTGTACTACATTGTATGAGAACGAGATATTTGAGGGGCTATGCAGGTGTCCGGTAACCAGCGCCAAGTAGAACTGCAAAATTTTATTGATGATTGAAATAGTAGTACGCTAGCATTTAAATAATGCATACAGATTTTAGTTCGTTACATAGTGTCACATAATGTTTTGTTGTAAATACATACATAATAGACGTTACAATCCTCAGAAAATCCCAATCCTAAATAATATCCTAATAATATCCCAGTATCCCAAATTACCTATATTTTTATCCAAATAATACATCAAATTATATACTTAAGAAAAATACAAATAAAAACAATACAAAGGACATTTTTAATTGTAATAGTGATTGCTCCAAACATCCTGTGACCCAGAAACCTTTAAATGTATTTTACCAATAAAAAAAAACAAACCCATTCCAACTAATTACTGATACAAAACATACTATATAAAATACATTATACACACCAATAAGTAGACACAAGTAGATCTAACGCAATCTGGTAAAAACCAGCCAAATCGGGATCCAAATGACACTAAAACTAAAATGGCGTAAAAACAGTGAATTAACATAAATCTCGTACAATCGGTCGTTCGTGAAAACTTGCCACTTTTCACTCGGCAACTTAATTAATCGAACTTGGGAACGGTTTCTTTTTAAGCAATCGCCTTCGTAACAATTTGCGGACTTTTGCGGACTTGACTTTGAGATTAAAAGTCGAAAACTAACGATTTTTTATTTTAAGTTTTCAGTTACCTTTCTACTAAACGTGGCTAATTTTTAAAGCAATTACTTAATATTATAAAGAAAGGCTATGTAAAATTTTTCACCGACCAAAAATTTCATTCAATGGTCATTCTTACCACATCAGTTAGGAATAACAGGCACCCTCTTAGATTATTCCCCGACAAATGATTAAAGCCTACTTAATACATATATTTAAGTATGATTGTTTTCTATCAGTCTGTTACACTTTACGCCTATATTAACGATTCTTCTTTGATGAAAATTATCTCATAGATAGCTTAAGTTAAAAAAACAGTGTCTGTTTATTTCACCACTAATTTCTACCTTATTATTTGTCTCAAACGCGAATAGCAGAATTAGTATTAAAATATTCACAATTCCAAAATGGATCTTAAGCGATAAAAACCACAGGATCAAGTTCGTAAATTTTTGTATCCAAATGTTATTAAAAAGACGATAAAATAAATAAAGGGAAATAATTAAACCGCTTCAATATTAAATTTCAATAAATTTTAAAATATAATGATTAACAATTGTGCTTTATAATTACAAATTAATTAGTACTATAATTACAGTGTTTTATTAAAATAATTGCTAGCTATTAAATTTTAAATTGATTTCAAAATGGACGATATTTTTGTACCCAATTTTATTTAATCGAATTCCTATAAATACTGATGCTTCACACGTAGTTACGTTTTTTGGTAAAATCAATTTCGCGTTTGAAAATGAGACCTTTTGTTTCAAATTAATTAATTAAATAATTAAATATATTTTGTTTTCTTTTCGTCACTCTATAAAAATTCTTGAAAAAATATTACACTCATTTAAAACAGAACCTTGCATATTTAAACTAAAACTTTGAACAACTCGTGTAACTTCGGTTGTTTGTATATCTTTTATAATAAACTTAAGATACTCTTCGTATAAAATATGTCGCAGGCACTTCGTGTTAATCCGTTAACATAAAACTTCGTCAGTTTAGATACCCTAACTGATATGTTATGCCGGACAATTTAAAGAATTTACTTGGTTTTTATCATGTCACTACAAATCAGTAACAATTTTTTTAGTAGTATTAGGGCAAGGCGCAAACTGCCATATTATTTGTGAAAAATGTCAGATTCAAATTTAAAATTAAGAATGAAAAAAGCCATAAAAAAGTTAGGGAAAACTAGTCTAAATTAACGACCCTGTAAGCAAGGGGCGGATTCACACAAAGTGCCTACGACATACGATACACATGTTATCATCTACATACAAGTATACGTTAAAACATGAAACAATCACTCATGTTATACTTTAGACTTACCGATCGCTCGAACTCAAAAGAAACATCAACGTTGTATCAAAATGCAGGCTTGTTATAGCTGACGTTTCATTATCCTCTTTGTATATTGAAATACTACGCAAATATTTTTAATCAGAGCTCTTAACGAGTTTGTATTGTATACTTATGTAGTATTGTCTTCAATGTTATTTTTATTGATAATAGAAGTGCATAATGCATATTTTTATTAGGTGAATTACGAAGATATCTTATAGCAAGGTCAATAAACCCTAGAGAAAGAAGACGGATTTTGTGAGTTACTGACATTTTAATAAGAGGTACACTCTCTTCTTGATGCAACCTACGTTGTACCGCATCGGAAATATCGCGTGAAAGATTCAATCTAATATGAGACACTTTAACACTCTTTAAAACGATATTTTGACATTAAAAAAATGTACGCTCTATTTTGAAGCACCCTAAGACATCAAGTAAGTCATCAAAAATACTGTATAGGAGAACTGAGTCTACAAGGTGGTAGTGCGTGGCAAAAAGTTTCTTTGAAACCGCACTGTGGTTTTCTTTAAGTTCTGTTCCCTTACTGGGGTACCATTTAATTTTATTTCAAAGTCAAAGTCAAAAAATTTAATATATTTATCAAGCATTAACCGCGCTTCACGATTTGCCGGCCTATCTATCCACATTTACCTACAATACATAAAATAAATAATTAAACATAGGTATAATTCTGTTATCTACGTTGAGCAATTTTACCCGCCTTTAAGTCCTTCCCGATAGTTGATTAATACTTCCACGAAATAACATCGATTCTACGAATAGATAGTTTTACACATAATTTTTGTAATACAGCATAAAAAATATTTTTATTTTGCACTGTCCTGCCTCACGGGTGCCCTTGCGTACCTTTTCACAAAAGGAAAAAAATTGAACGAAAGCAAATTTTAATTAAATGTAATTCAGTGACAAAATTTTACTTATAATTTAATCGAACTACAAATAATAATGTATTATAAATTCACTCTAGATAAAACTATCAGGCAATAAATAAAATTAAAATAAGGAAATAAATGTATTTATTATAATATTAGTAATCTCAACTTCCAACAACATTCCTTTAAAATTAACAGATAAACATAATTCTGTAATTGATAAGAATTTGATAAAGTTGTAGTTGCGTTTTTGCGTAACGATAACCTAGTAAGCGGTATTTATCCACGTCAAAATCTTTGATTAAATAATTTATGACAAAAATCTCTTACAATATATAATAATACTAGCTGTGTCCCGCGGTTAAGTGGCTAAGTGGTTTAGAAGTCCATTGAGGACAAACATTGTGACACGAGATTTATATATATTAAGATAAAGGCTTAACCTCAAAATCAATGCTTGAATATAGCCTTTAAATGTATGAGAAGAGCCTGCAATCCCAGTAATTGAAGGCTCTTCTGGAACAGGAGGAGGAGAGAAGCAGGTTATGTCGGATACTCGAAAAATTTTGTAAATTAAGTATAAGTTAGTTCGTGTCAGGGTGTGTAGAGGAACACAGGTAGATTTTAGTCGGTAGTAGCCATTTCGAGTAAATCCGACATAACCACCCTTGCATCCATCTAGGAGGACGCTGTATCCTTAAAACGATTCGACTGAAAAATAGGTTATGTCAGACAAACTGACATACACCCACGGAACCACACATGAACCGTTGACACAGTCCCGAATACTTGCAAAGACTATTCCGAAATACCGTTAGCTTACATATTTATCAGAATATTAACTATTCAATCAGACAGAGAATTTAACCATCATATAATTACCATGACAAATATTTCATCTTGCATAAAAATAAATCCATAAAATCTACTATTATGTCTTTCATCAAGTTGTCCATACATACTCTTTGTTCCGACATTCTATTCACAAATCTAATGCACAATTTTGATTCACAATTCAAAAACTAATCTTCAAACAGATTTTAAAATAATGATAAACAAAAAGGCTCCTTATAAACAATGTTCAGTGCGCTGACTTCGAAAACAGTCATAACAACAACAATAAAACTTCTATGAACTGAGTCACAACACAATTTATGACAAATAAAAATTTGCAAGACATTGTCATAAAAGAACGCTACTTAGATTTGTTGCGATATAGTTAAAAACTGTTGATGCTAATCAAATTATAAGGCACTGAACTTTCGTTTAAAGTAAAAACTCCATTAGATAAGTCAAACACAAATGTATATTAAGGCTGTAGGTTGGATTCCCACACTAGAAAAATATATTTGTAATTAACATTTGAATCTTTCTGGGTCTAGGTGTTAATATGTACTATATGTATGTACATATTTACAAAAGAAATGTAATTTATCCGTTAGTTAGTTGTTATCCGTTAGTTCATAACACAGGCTTTGCATAACGTGGGACTAGATGGCGCTGTGTCCAAAAGCGTCCTGATATCACAACAATTATTAACAAATTCATCCTTACAAAATATCTTAACAGTGTGTTTTGTATTTTGAAATTTCCTAATGATAAGATTATTTGATACTGATTTCACAACATGATTTATAAAATAGTTTAGTGTTAAGACGACTTTAAATTTTTTTAATGTGCGACTACACCAGGAAATAAATAAGGAAGGAAGTACACTAAGGAAGAGATACATGACAAGAACACCATTAATACTAAATTCAGAACCAACCAATAGGAAACCGGTAAAATGAAATCACCTTACATCATCACTGTCAGTTGTGATTTAATAATAACTCGAACGTGGGCATAACCTCTCACATTTACACGCGTTTGCCATCAAACAATACTGAACAAAAGATTCGAGCGAACACCGAGCTTCGGCCAAAGTATACCACTTACTTTGAAACATTCTGCTTTTAATGACCGCGTGAATACGAGCACTGCTTAGCCCCTGTTATTATAGCCCATAAATTCTAAAGACAAAACTACCAGTTACAGTTATTGCGGATATAAAAATCTCGATAAAATCCCAACAATTTGCAGCTCAGAATCCTTTTATTGCACAGCGAAGTCTACACTTTAACAGTCCACGAGTAGGCACTAAAACACTCCATTATTGTACACCGAACTGATTTTCCTAACATTCGTTCACACTGTCGTCACTTCCACGTACGGATCGGTGTTCCAGGGAATCACATTATAATTGCTCCATACGAAATTGCCTTTTATCGTCAAAGGCGCTTCTGTAACCAAGTACAAAATCGAATTTGCTCCTTCCTCGAAGACTTTTGTTGATTTCCTGTCTCCTCTACTCGTGAGGTTGCCGGGATTTACACAATTAATCACTATTCCTCTGTCAGACCATTCTCTGTGCTGTAAGAAGGTGACAGCGTTCAGAGCGACTTTGCTCACCGCGTGTACGTTCATGCCCCAGCCTTCAGTTTTCTCGACGCCCTTCCTGGCTGCTTCCTCGTACTCTTGCAGTATCGCGACCAATTCATCTTCAGTGAGAGTGTCGTCACTTATCCTCGCTCTAATCGTTTCGTTTTCAATAGTAGCTAACAGTCCAGCCGGTCCGGAAACATTAACAACTCTCGCGTTTTCCGTTAACAAAGGATAAACAAGCTTACCGAAATTTATGAAGCCATAAAAGTTGACGCTTAATGTCCTTCTCACTTTTTCGTGATGACTCAAATTCTTTTCTGAAACGTAATCGGTGTTGTTTATTAGCAGGTCTATTCTCTCATCGCGGTCTTGGATGAGGTGTCGGAGATTGATGATGCTCTTCGTGTAGGTAACGTCCATTCTGAAGTGTTCGATTCTGGGGTTTTTCTTGAGCGCTTCGTAGATTTGGAAGCCAGTGGTGTCGTCTTCGGTCGTGTAGTAGATCTTGCCATTGTAGATTTTGGTTAGCTTCTTGAGGACCTGGTAGCCGAGGTTGCTCGATGCCCCCACTACGAGCGCCACGTTCATGTCTAGACTAGAGCCGGTTGTAAATAGCACTAATCGCCGTTATCGGAGGCCATCGCATCCCGCGGCGTTATCAGGAAAATGACATGTGTGAAATGAGATAAGTTTTGGAGCGAGATAACGCGAAAACTCGAGTGTTTCAAAGATTACCTCACTGTGTTAAACTAGAGTATCGTTTTATTGTTATTATAAGATGTTTTCCAAAATTATACTGAAGTATTTAAATGATGAGTTTCAATGAAAAGTTCAAAAAGTTTTATCGCCATAGTAAAATGTATGTGTTAATAGACATTATAGAACACTAAATATTGATATTTCAATTGTCAAGAGACATATGTACTTGGAGGTCGCGAAAGAGTTAGCCAAGGTGCCCGCAACCTCTACCCGCTCCGGAAAACATAACAAACATTTTGTCCATTTAAAATTTTTCATGAATGGGCTGCGTTCTTATGATTTACTTTTCTGAAATTGTTTAGATCTAGGAAGGTATAGGTCGCTACAATATTTCATATATCCGCAATTCAGTTTTTTAAATAAAAGCCAGAAAAAAGTTTACTTTGAGAAATAATGAAATGAAATTTAAAATTAACGAGTATACGTGTGTGTATTAAAAATAGTTATTTAATATATTAAAAAAAGATTTAAATACACATCCATAAAGTAATAATTTTCTTTAATTAGCTGCGATTATCGGAGTGATTTGTAAATAAGTACAGTATCGATAAGCCCGTTATCAGCTGCATGACACTGTGTTACGCAACTTGCAAGTTCAATGTCGTATGGAAACGTCTTGTTGACATCACCGTCATACTGTCAGTACAGTCAACTACAAGTATTGATGAACACATTCATAAGAGAAAATATAGCTTATTTAGGAATTTACGTTTGACTCTTAAGGATAATATTATCTTCTGAAAAACATTTTTGATTATTATATTTATTAAAATAACGGACTAATAAAGTTTTAAAAATTCCGTTTGTAGTACAAAATTGACTCAAATTCCAGGAAATTCTTAAATGCTGGCAACACAGTTCGTAGTGCCCTATCACTATTAGCTTTAAGAATTATTTCATTTCCTATCAAGACCGTCAAAGTCTATTGTGTGTTTATTTTGCATGCTCATTCTTTGCACTTAAAGCCTTCTCAAGCTATTAAGCTCACTGTCATAAATATATTAATTGCAACCTCAAAAAGGCTGCTTTAATTACGACCAGGTAAGAGTTTTGCCTGCCGCGGCCAGATCCTGAAATTAGCTCATTAACTTCCAGTCATGTTAATTATAATATTTAAAGGTCAGAATAATTTACGTTATTATTACGAACGTGCCTCATTTGAGACATTCACAGCTTCATAGCGTTGTAAAGCGTTATATAGTTGCTGGGTACAGTCAAAAAATTGCTGCTTTGAATATTTATTCATATGTAAAAAATGCTAGTATCAGAATTCTAAGCTAAACGAATATAGTAACGGTGAGTATATTATAGGAATTGCTCTTTTCCTGCCCTCCTTTATTTTATCCTATTTGTGCAAGGGTAGAGGCGATCGCTTACTATTAGTTGAACCACATGCACAATTGCTTGTCATTCATTACATTAAAAGACCTGTCGTTCACAGGTCTTAAATAACCGCCTGAACTGTTTCCTAACTGCACTAAGGCCTAAATAAAAGCATAACTTTTTTTAAATACATAGATATAATATGAGTAACGTTATTGACAGACGATTTAATTGTTAGAATTAATCTTAAATAGTTAACAGAATATCAGATTAACCAATATTTTGATGCTTGTTTTAAGCTTGAATAAATTATCTACATATTGATCAAATCTTCACACTGTATAGGATTTAATATATAACAGCTTTTCAGCAAAATAATTCAATAATAAATGTTTAGCGTAGTTTTATTATTCTTTTAAAATGTATAATCCCCTTGTACTAACTTTAGCAAGTCTTCTGTTTCATAGAAAAGTTTATAACTACGTAAAAGAAAACTGCTCTTATAAATATTATAAAGAATATTTTTCGAAACTTTTCAGATGAGAGGACTAATGAATATATTTTTTAAAATAAAATGATAGATGTTTTTAAAAATGTTTCTATATGTTAAGATACCCTGGCGAATGCATTGTTGGCGTTTTGAGTAAAGAAACGATTAAACAAGAGAACAAAAAAGCAACACTCTAAAACCTATAAAAACGATAAAGGGTAGGTACCTTTTAAATCTTAGTCTTAAAAAGTACCTTCCCCTTTTTTGAAAGACAGGACATTTACGAGGTTTCGAGAGAGAAATAAAAGAGAAAAGCATGGAGACAACAACAATATCACAACAGCATATCAAGCGAATAAACAGAATCTGTTTTTAAACTTTCCTGAACCAAAAATCCCTGCACAATTACGTTAGCAACAGCTGAAAAAACACCTTCGCGTGACCTCCGACGAGGAACCTGGCTCGTAAAACAACGCATCATAAGCTTTTAAGTATTGTCACGAACTATCTGAGAGACATCGATCAGGGCCCTTCGAACACCTTTAAAATGGACCTTATGGTACACCAGTAAGGATGGTTTTACCTTAACAACCCTCAAAATTGTACAAAGTCACGCACTCCAGATATAAATTACATGAAATAAATATACCGTATTTGTTAGTGTACATTAAATGGCTGTTACATCGGGTGAAATTGTTGCCATTTTGGTTTATATATCTGTATAGAATTTTACGGCTACCACCCAAAGTATGGAATGTCGTATGAGTATCGCATAACTTATTTTTTATTAAGGGACTAGTATCGTACTCGGTGTTCATCATTACGATAATGTTATTTTTTAGTAATTTATTATATCTGATATTTTAATACTACGATTCTCTATTGGTAAATTTATCACGTTGGAAAAATCAAAAATATATGTAAACATAATACAGAAATTCCCAAATGAAGTGTTTAACGGAAAAAAGGCTTATAAAATTTATATGTTTAGATTAATACATTGCAAAAATTAATGTCAAAATTCTCTATAAGGTCAACATCAAATATAGAAAGGTAATTGGATTGAAACGGAATGTTTTATGGATGTTGGCTGTCGTGTTGGTCATTAGGCGTTGTCAACAACAGAGGCTCCCCGAACTCTGTACATCCAATAATTAGCTTCAAGTACACATGAAACTAGAAAGCTTATAAAAATCCAGCTGTTGCTCGCGATGTGACGTCAATTTCAACCAATTATTAAGAATGCTATTAGTAGCTTCGATTATAGGTCATAGTGAGTTGATCAAGATTGAAATATACCGTCTTGGTTTTTTAGATTATTCAAAGAGGAACGATTCTGTTATACATAATCTATTTAGAATAACTATAGGTCGCGTCACGGATGTTTAGCGCTGGACGAGAATATCGGTATCGAAGAATACGCATCGGTAGAATCGCGCTCGTAATTGACGTATTGGTGCGAGAAAGACAACACGACTGGGGAACCAATCAACAATCACGCGCCCCGCGCGCCGTGCCCTCCCCTCGATACATTATTTTTGACTGCTGCGCAGGTTTCGTTCAGCGCTAAAGATTCGTGACGCTACTTATACAACGGCTTACGAATCGCACGCAATGGAATCACCCACAAATGACAATTCCGGATATTATATAGCCTAAAATCTTCTTCAGTAAATGGACGATCCAACGCGAACATAATTATCCAATTTGACACTTTAGTTCCTGGGATTAGCGTCTTCAAATTAAACAAATAAGCCCTTTAGCTTCATACTATTAGTATTAGTATCAATACATAGTATAAAACAAAGTCGCTATCGGCCGTCTGTCTGTCCCTATGTATACGTATCTTTAAAACTAAGCAACGGATTTTGATGCGATTTTTTTTAATAGATAGAGTGATTCTTAAGGAAAGTTTATATGTATAATACATGCATAATATATGCCGGGCGAAGCCGGTGCGAGTTGCTAGTGTACAATAAAGAAATACTTGGAGCTATCAAAAAAGATTCTCGCAACCTGATACGGCTTGCAAAACTTCGACAAACTATTAACAAGCTCACTGGAATATGAGTGAACTGAACAATATTCTTTGCAAATCCTGCAAGTTCTAGCTATCTTTAAAAG
>DWAJ01003229.1:0-15288 GCA_018238005.1 Eurema mandarina
GTGTTTCCATTTTCGGATTTTGATTTTGGCTCTAGATTTTTTAAATATTTTTTAACTTATAAAGTTATAACATTGTTTCTTATTTATACAAGTGTATAGACTTAATTCCGAAAATTTGGAGATTGCATTCAGGCAATGATTATGAAAATAAATAACCATAATAAAATAATTTTGTGAAATTTAAAACGCATACTTAAATCCACGGACCCTTGAATTCGTAAAATAATATCTACGATTATCGTAGAGCAAAAATAATACGAACATTTTTTTTGCAAAAACGCATATCAATTAATAAAACTTCAAACTGAAAGGATTTGCATTTTTGGTACGGATCTCTAAAAATCTTACAAATTATCAACGCATAGTCTATTCAACATGTTTTGCAGTTTCGTAGTCTCAACAATTCAGACGTACAAATAATGGGGCGACTGGCGTTTACAAAGTTTACTCTGGGTTTTAGTTAATTCCTAAATCTTCTTATGATACTTAGAAACTTCTGAATATATAGGTTCCTTACCAATTTTGAGCAACTTCGAAAAAAATAAACACATTTGTATAATTTCCAAAACAATACTAAACCGATTTTTTTTTTCGTGGGAAAATGCTCACGCATGCCTGCGATCCTGGTGGTGACTGGTGAGAAAGTAGGTTATGTCGGACTCAAACCGACTAAAACCCCACGGTGTTCCACTGTTCCGCGCGTGACGGGGTCACGGGTGCTCTGGCGGACTCTTTCGCAGCCCCGTCAGCCATACTAAACCGATGTTCCAACCCATTCCTTAATTAGAGTAGCTTTTAAGATCTTCACCAGCATGCTTCTTGTACGCATTAGCAGCATCAACATTTTTCAATATAGACGACGATGGAAGTAGAGCTTTTGTGCTAACTAGAGAACATATTATAACATATAACAAGCAAGAGTTCCCGTTGTATATTATTTCACCAATACCAATATTTTGTTGGACAAGTGGGCACGAAGCAATCGTCATAATTTTTGGTATAGAAACTAGAAAAGCCGCCTGCGCCGATCGCATGTCTTTAGTTTTAGGTGTTGGCTCAAGTGGGCGTTGCAACCCGTTTGGGATATAAGTGGAACGCACTCTAAATTCTATACATTTGATTGTTCTCTATTGTCTGTCAAATAATGACTGTCAAAATCAAATATAAAAATTGAAGTAAATAATTGTTGAAGATCCTTGATTTCTGAATATTATAATGATTTTGTTATTTTAATCTTACAGGTATTCAAATTGGGTATAGAATATTAATAAAAACTTTACTGCTAAATAAAGAAATTTAGTATTTTGCATTTTATTACGTTCAAAATATGTTGTAAAATATTTCTGTGCTTGAAATATTTAGAACATTTTTTTCAGCTAAATCTTATCCATGTTTGGATTGTATCAAAAAAATGGACAGGTTCGAGTATATGGAGGCTCGATTATTTGAAGGAGAAAATTATATCAAACGAGATAAAAATGTTAAACTGTATGATGGTGATGACAAGGTAATAAGGTTACGAGATTTTATATTTTTGCATTTGAACCCTTTTCATTTTTTCGATAATTTTAGACCCAATATGTTGATGGCGAAGTAGTCCTAACATCACATCGGCTATTATGGGGAAAGCCTGGCGATATACCTAAAGGGCTCATTTGTCTTTCTTTATATTTGTACTACGTATTTTGTTTGGAAGAAGAAAATGGCGGTGTTTTCGGATTGGGGGGACCAAAAAGGATTATATTACATTTAGGACCCTCCCTTCCAGGTAATTATGTGAAATAAATTGTAGAGATTATCATTACCCTTAAATGACATCATATTATGTTTTTATATACAAATGATTATTTAAGGAAAAAGACCTGGCCCAGCTGTGATAAGCACATACCACTTTATAAAACTCTCATTTAAAGATGGTATAGACTCAGCTTTTTATAAAGCTTTGAGTGATGCTGTGGCTGCTAAGTTGTGGGAAAGACATCCCATAGAAACAAATGCATTTAGCAGCCCCAATATGAGTCCAAGGCCTTCAATAAACCCCAACAACCCTAAGATTAGATCAGGAATAGTTGGAATTGAAAGAAGTATAGAAGAACAGCATAAGGCAACTGATGAAAGTATTAATGTGGCTTTCAAAGATTTAACTAAATTAATGGAAAAAGCAAAGGACATGGTTACGATTTCCAAGACTATATCTACCAAAATAAGGGTAATTTATGATTATGTGATTTATATTACTTTTATTTATAAAAAACTGTGATTATTATATTAAATTAACTTGCTAAATAAAATGAGACTGATAATAATAAGATATATTATTATTCAGCACTACTTCATTAATTCCATTTGTTGTGTTTTTAATATTATTTAGAAATTATTTGAAAGAAACATTTACATGATTAGTTTTCATATGAATTAATTAATAAGTAACAGTTACAATATTTCACAACTAAATAATTATTTATAAGATTTTTACCTTACACATGTAAGACTAATCTTTTTGGTTTTTGCAGGAGAAGCAAGGTGACATTTCTGAAGATGACACTGTAAGATTTAAATCGTACCTCATGAGTCTTGGAATAGATGATCCTGTAACTAGAGATGCATTTAGATCTGATTCCGAGTATTATATGGGACTTGCTCAGCAAATATCTGACATGATGGTTGCAGTTTTAATGGTCAGTTAAATAATATCAAAAGCTATAAAATGAACTAGTTGTTGCCATGTAGTTTTTGTTGTGTTGACAAAATCAGAATATAAATTGTGGGTCTTATATATGTGCATTCCAAATTTCAATCAAATCTATATTTTTATGTGTACAAGAGTAACAAATACCCATATATCCTTACAAATTATTACATTTATTACTTTAATTAAAGTTTTAAAAAACATTCCTGCAATTTTTTTACAATGTATGAATCAGATTTACAAATTGTTATTTACATTTTGTCTTAATTGTTATTTACATGTTAAAAGACACTGTAAAAAGAAATTTACAATTTAGTCATCATTATAAAAAAAATAATTTCTGTAAATTATAATTAAAAAAAATCACAATTAAATTTTATTTTATTAATAACTAGGATTGTGGAGGTATTATGTCACTTGCTGATGTTTGGTGCAGAGTCAATAGAGCAAGAGGCTTGGAGCTCATTTCCCCTGAAGATTTATTAAATGCTTGCAAGTAAGCAAGTTCATTTTTATTTAATGTTATATTTCAAATGGGAAATAAAATAAGTTAATTTATTACATTAAATATTCCAGATTGCTTCCAAATATTGATGCCCCTATGTCCCTTCGTAAATTTCCAAGTGGTACATGTGTACTACAGTTAAATAGTAACAGAGATGAAGCAATAGCAAAAGCTACCAGTCAACTGGTAAGTTCAATTGATTATTTTATTTAAATTCTTGCAAGTTTTAAAGTAAGATTTTTTTAACTACACAGTAATTAATAAATTTTTACAGATTGAAGAAAATGGCTCACTTACTCCTATAAAACTATCTCAAATTGAAAATGTATCCGTCCTTCTTGCCCGAGAACGCCTGTTTACTACAGAAAGACTTGGATTAGCCTGTAGAGATGAATCAATTGAAGGTTTAGCATTTTATCCAAATCTATTTTTAAGCAAAGTGTAAATTATAATTATTATATTTAATATTATATTTTTCTTGACCTTTACATGTTTCATTGACTGAATTAAAACCACATATAAAGCAGAAATATTTATTTATGCAACTTCACACAAGCTTTACTTATCCTATTTATTTTCCAGATTTCATATCAATTCTGTAAACAACCTCACAAAATATCTTTACATTCTATTCTCCTTATAGCTATAGATATGAGCATTTTAATATGCATTCTAAAAAGGCGAGTTTTATACTTTTGTCAACCAATTTCTAACTGTAATAAAATATGGTACTGGATGTTCATATTCATAAACATATAATCTTCCAAATACTAAAAGAAAAATTGTTAACAACATTGTTGTATGTGTTGTAGATTGATATACATTTTGTGTTTAGAGATGGACAAATTAAACATATGTTTATATAGGGTCCTATTTGAATAGCGACTTAGGTTTAACAACCAATTTTAATATAACTCATAACTACTGCAAGCATGAAGCAAAATCAGCTTAACCATGTTCCTTATTAACTTTAATCTTAAGTCCAAAAATACAAACTATGCATTTATATATTGGAAAGCTAATAGCAACAATCTCATGCAGCAGACATGTCACCTTAAACATTGCAATGCTGTTTTTGTATACTTAATGGTAATATAAATATTGACACTATAATTTAATTTTTTTAAATAGCTTTCCAGCTACATTTTTTCAATTATAAGAAAAAAGCTACAATCTCTTCTATTTAAATCAACTTTGCAAAATAAAGAAAAACCTAATACTAAAATATTTTTATTTGTGGAATGAATTTAGTTTTAATACTCAATTGCACTTGTAAAATCCTTTGGTATCTGGTCATATTTTCCGCATAGCTCCCATGCTTTAAAATCATCACAGGATCGTACACTTTCTATGAAACACTCAACACCTCTTACAAATGGGAGCATTATTTCTTCATTAATAACTTCAGAAAGACGATGAAGAAAAGCAATATTTTTGGCCAAACTTTCTTTGACACTTGCTAAAAGTGGTCTTTCAGTACTCTGTACAATATCCACCTTTAAAAAATAAATATTTAATTTAAGTTTTGTTCATGATTGACATAACAAAGAGGAATGATAATTACATACTTTGTCATCAATTGTATTTAATTTTAGACCCAGATGAGTGTTAAGACATTGTGCTAAAGTTTTAACACTGAGAGGCATTCTACCTATTTTATTCCTTGTTATAATAAGATCACCAACCTTTAATAAAAATTTGATTAGTATTGCGTTGAAAAAGTAAACCAGTATGTTAAACACATTATAATAAAAGCTACCTGTGTGTCAAAAATGGACTTTATCTTAATATTATGTTTGTGGTATAAGCAGTCTGATATTTTTCTGCAATCATGGACAATCTTTTTGACATTTTCATCTTCAAGTAGTTTTTTAAGACCAGCATCGAAAGCATGATGTTGCATGACTTGTATGTCAAAAATATAAATTTGATCTGGACTTGAAAGTACCAAAAAAGGCATTTTGCATTTACGTCCCATATGCGCACCATCGGTGCTCAATGCTACATAATTGTATTGGAATAATGTATTGATGGCATCATGAAAAGTACTATCCACTTGGTTAATGTATATATATTTTTTTGATACTTTTATAATATCTTCATAATCCTTTTGGGAGATTTTCAAATCTGTTTTATCATTTGCTTCTTGAAGTTTTATAATATTTCTCACTTCAGAATCATAATAATGAAGAACACCATCACTTTCATCTTTCTGAGGTAACTCTTTAACATTGTATAAGGATATCTTAGATTTGTCACTGGTAATGCCATAAAACTTTCCTTCAACAACTCCAGAGTTCTTGGTATGGAGTTGTAATAAATCGCCTTTCATGTAAAGACTGTCCATGATTAGTTATTATTGTAATTTATTAATCCTTCTTAACTGGTTTAGATGGGACTTTATCCGCTTCACTATATGCCCTATATATGTACAGACCGAGGGTTATATGCAATACGATTACAGCTACAACTGCAGAATACACGCTACTTGTAATTGGTTCGAGCCGCAACAGTCCATCAAATAATACACTCTTTACTGCAAAGAAGGATACTACAGGGACAATTATTATGAATAAACAGTATTTTATAACCGTTCGAAAGACCTGGAAGTCGGGTAATTCCTGAAAACGAAAAAAGGTTAATAGAACGAAGAAAAATACACCTCTAAGACTCCATAATATTTAAATCAACTTACATTTGCCTTCCCTTCAATCATTATAAGATAAAACAAAAGATTGAAATTAAAAAAAATTGTAATTTAATATCCAACCCGATTTCATCGATAATTTCAATGACAATTCACAATATGAGTATACACTATACTCATTACTCAGTAGTCACTAGTCAGTAGCAGTGTTACCAACTCTCAAAATGTTTTCTCCCTAAAGCTCAACCAAAAACCCCTAAAATCCCTACAATTACGGCGAAATTCCCCTAAAAAATACATTATTATAAATAAATGTTATTAATTAAATGAATAATTAAATATTATTAAATTAATTATATAATCATTCTTATTATCTATTCAAATTCAAAGTTAAACATTTAAGTGGACATTCAACTAACTGCGAACATCCTAGGCCTTTCTTTAAAAGATAAAAATATAATAGAATAACTTTACCTTTCAAGTCTGAATATGTTTCCCAAGCCTTAGAGTATTTTTGTCGATATTTTTTCTTATCTGTAGTTTTAGGCATTTTAATAAACAAATAATGAATGACAATCAAAGTAATTTTAGTAAACAATAACCACTAACCCTCATAGATATGTTAATGTTTGTGGTAAACACCGGTAAACGCCATAGTGAAATTTGTGTTTTTTTCAACTTGCACTCTTAGTAATATTAACAAGCCTACTACTAGATGTCACTAAGCCGCTATATCAAAAATAAATGTGATTGGCTAGATTTAGTTAGTCACGGGCCTATAACATCTCATCTTTATTTGTTTGATTTTTTTAACTAAAAAAAGTGAATATTCGAAGATAAAAAAAATCCCTCAAAATACCCCTAAAAATATAACACCCCTAAAAAAATCCCATTCGACTTTTTTAATCCCTAAATTTAGGGGGAAAACCCCTAAGTTGGTAACCCTGGATGGCACATGTCTGATCTTATTTAAATGTTAGTGTTTACATATTTACCATTCTTTTTATAGTCAAACCAACCAAAGAACTTTAAAACATACTTCTTGTTCCGAGTCACTGTGTTCATCTTTTCCTGTAATAGCTGCAATTTGGTGTCTTCTCTCTGGTCTCTGTTGCTCTATAAAATCCTCACCATCTGATTCCTCAGATGATGATACGCCTTGGGCGTAATCTGGCTTTTTTCCAGATATATATCTCTGGACTTTTACCTTTTGCATAGATATTTCACCTAAAAAATTAGATTATAACTGTTTTGAGTAATTAATTTATAATAACATGTTTTATTTAGTTAGGTCTTTTTAAAATAAAAGGTTTCTAAGTAGTGCTATTATCAAAACATACCTTTTTCATTTCGAACAGGTACTGCTCCCGCTGTACTTTGTATACCAATTGGCTGGGCTGGTAAAACATTCATTTTGACGAATATACTTAATGCAGTTTAATCATAAACTGTATTGTTTGAGAAACATCAATTGTTTGTTCTTAGTTCTAAGTCCGATATATCCAATAGGACAAAATTATTAGGATAAATAACAAAAGTTGTAACTAATTTCTGTAATATTTTGAACGTGAGATCACTTGAAGTTGAAAATTGAAATGTCTCAGAGTCAGACCTCAGTCTATCTGACATTGACAAATAACAATCTATGTATATTTTAATTTTTTTTATAGAAGTAAGCACCAAAGAGAATGTAATCACAGATTATATAGCCGCACACAAAATATTTTAATATATAAAGAGTAATATATATAAACTTATAGGAAACCAGGTGTTTTTTAATAAAAAGGCAAGAAAATTGTTATTGATAATAATTTCATTGAATTATTTTAATAACTGGCGTAAAAGACTAGCGTAGCAATTATGGTTGGACTGTTTTACCTATACATACATTTAAGTGATTATAATTTATATACTCTAAACTCTTTGCAGTTCATACGATACATACCTACATACCTATTACATAGTACATACACGTAACACATAAACATCTCAATTCTCAATATGTTAAACTTATATATTGTGATAAAAAATTAACAAACATATAGTACGATAATAACTGTAAATTGTTATCAAGTAAATATGTTTTGTATAAACAAGTAAAGAGATAAAACATTGATAAGAATGATATGTTAGTTCTATTTGGATAGTACCAGAATTTCAGGAATATTATTTTATAAAATCATACAGCTACTTTTCATAAAACTAGTGATTTCTAACTTTTTTCTTTCATATTTTTTAATATGGCATCTGCTGATAAAGAATTATATAGTGTTGACGAGTTAATACGTGAAAGTCTAAAAGCTGATGATCTAAAAGAATATAATAGAATTCACTATGGTAGGGAAGATCATTACAAACTGGATATAAAAAAAATAAATGAGGAAAAGGCGGCGGCTGCTAATTTTGAAATTGCAGCATATGATTTTCCTTCGCGCAAAGAAGAAACAAGGAGTCCTCGGGTAGTGAAAGTTGGTATAATACAACATTCCATAGCTCTAGGAACACATCGGCCTGTAAATGAGCAGAGGCAAGCTATTTTTAACAAAATATCAGAAATAATACACACTGCTGGGGATCAAGATGTTAATGTTTTATGTCTACAGGAAGCTTGGAGTATGCCTTTTGCATTTTGCACTAGGGAGAAAACTCCCTGGTGTGAATTTGCAGAAAGTGTAACAGATGGACCAAGCACTCAATTTCTTAAGAAATTCGCTTTGAAATATGGAATGGTAATCATATCACCAATTTTAGAAAGAGATGAGGTCCATGGTGATCTTATTTGGAATACTGCAGTTGTCATAAATGACAAGGGTGTGGTTATAGGTGCTCATAGGAAAAATCATATCCCTCGGGTAGGAGATTTCAATGAATCAACATATTACTTTGAAGGCAACACTGGGCATCCGGTTTTTGAAACAAAGTTTGGTAAAATTGCTATTAATATTTGTTATGGACGACACCACCCTTTGAACTGGTTAATGTTTGGACTAAACGGAGCTGAAATTGTTTTTAATCCATCAGCAACAGTTTCAGGTTTAAGTGAACATTTATGGGGTGTTGAAGCAAGAAATGCTGCTATTGCAAATAGTTACTTTACATGTGCAATTAATAGAGTTGGTACAGAGGTATTTCCAAATGAGTTTACTTCAGGAGATGGAAAGCCAGCTCATCATGATTTTGGGCATTTCTATGGATCTAGCTATATTACAGCTCCTGATGGCACCAGGACACCAAGCTTGTCAAGAACAAAAGATGGTCTTTTAATTGCCCAAATCGATTTAAATATGTGTCGCCAAATCAAGGATAAATGGGGTTTTGCCATGACCCAAAGATTGGACTTATATGCCAAAAGCTTGACAGAATATGTTAAGGATAATCAAGGACCCCAACTTGTCAAAGATGTTTGAAAAAGTATGCTGTCTATCTAAATTGCAATAATCTTATCACTTCAATGGAGTGTAAAATTAAGTGCCTTACTTCTAATGAAACTTACAATTTAATAATACTAATCCTTTACTTTTTATTTTTGACTACTGTTAATTTTATATAAAAAATATATTAACAATGGTATTTAAAGAAATAATACTTATATTTGTTACCAGCAATATTTTAAATATGATTTTATTTTGTTATTTTTTTATCATTAATGTTACCTTGTGTATGTTTTATTAGATGTTTATATTTGTATGACTATTGACTGCTATTAAAAAAAAACAAAATTTGTACCGTGGTTTTACTGGTGGCAAGGTGAAAAATAAAACAACTGTTTAAAAACATTGTGTACCAATGAGAATATTACAGAAGTGAGCTATACATAAATATGGGTTACAGTGGGGTACAGTCAGACTTTCTTATATTATTTTTATCATGTCATTCAGTCTGCTATAGACAATCTCAACTTGACATATTATGACACATAATACCGGTTATCAATACAAACTACCTAAGTATATACTTAAATATTATGAGTCTAAAAATACAAAATGCATTGTGACAATGCAGATTTTATCACCTAACACAAATTATGAAGAAACAAAATATATAATATTTAAAAAGAAAAGGAGTTAATATGTAACTTTTATAAATACAAAAATTATTAAACAGAAAAGGTATATTAAATCCATACAATAAATTATGAATTGCCTATGTTACATTGTATTATAATTCACATAATATAATTTCACAAAACACACTTGTTATTTGCACATCTTTTAAGAACACATAGAAGCACCCACCTGATGATCAACAAGAAATATATTTTATTACTCAAAGAAAGCAAGGAAAGTTCATGCTTGTACCCCAAAACCAGATTTTAAATTGATTATCACTAAGCACTAGTATTCTATGCAGTCTTTGCACGCATGGCAGCTCTTTTACCAGTAACGGCTTGGAATCCAGATTTGATACTAGCTACTGAGCATCTAGAACCACAGGTTTCACACTGAAGGAAGAACAACCGGGTGTCTTTTTGTAGTATAGTGTCAGGGGAACGACAAGTATGACATGTGACATATTCCTTAATATACCGACGAAGGACATTCTCAATTTGTTTTTGCTGGAAACGACCTTTAATGATAAGTTGGCTGTTGCCATCAACTGAACCGCTTGTTCCCAACTCAGCCAACAAAAAATCTAGTAAATGTTTAGGTTGTCTATGCAATGTTTTACATATTTCTGTGAAATTAGCAAAAGAAGTTTTCTTGGTACCAATTCTTACAACTTGAGGAGGTCTCATAATGAATTTTTGTTTCTTTCCAGAGACCATACTGGGATTCTTTTCCCGCATGATGTCAAATACTCTCTCAAGAAGCTCGTCGTATGTATAATCTCGGTCGCTTCCAACCCAATCGCCATTCTGGTCATCATCTCTCTCTAGATCATCTCTTTTTGCATCATCTTCAGCTACAATTTCATCTAAATTTCTCTTCTTTTTCTTTTTCTTCGTAGTTGCAAAGTCAATGTCCAGATCTAAGTCATCAATGATTTCATCATCCTGCTGCTCAGGTTCTTCCGCCGGCGGCTTATCTTCTTTTGTTTCAGGCAACGCATTTTCTAATTCGTCTAAATTGAAAAAGGTCTTCTTTTTCTTTTTCTTCTTCTTACCAAAGTTATCTAAATCAAGGCTATCATCCTCGGGCACGTCTACGTCACCTGTCTCAGCAGGCACGTCGGCGCTCGAGGTTTCACCCTGTTCGCCTGCTAATGCGGCTTCCATATCAAAACCTGTCTTCTTTTTCTTCTTCTTTTTCAAAGAAGGATCAAATATCATATCATCGTCCATGATTTAATATATTTTTACCAATTATCTCAAAATAAAATTTGGTTATAAACGTTTGGCAGGTGGTTTGGAGAAGTGACAAAATGTTGCATCAGCTTCACAGATAAACACAAATTATAAACGTGTTTTCAATAAATACCATTTATGTCATTGGATTTATTTTAAAGCCTAGTTTACAATAATAGTCATAGCTTTATTAAAAAAACATATTTATTAACGTATTTTTTTCCTCTGATTACTTTAAATACCATAATAATTGTATTGTTGAAAAAAAACAAAGGAGCCATAACAAAGGATGGTAATTTTGACATTGGGCATAAATACAACAGGTATAGCGTATATGAGCTCCCTAAATTGAAATAACAATCGTTACACTCTTATATCTTTGACTGTACCTTTTTAATTTATTTAGGAGTTAGGACCAATCTTAGACACTTGCTAATTGCCATAAGCAAAAAATTAACCGTTTCCGTGCGGATGATGCTGCACAGGTACCATTTGAATCTTTTGTTGCGTTTTTTAGTTTGTGAAAAACACCGACGCACGGAGTCGGCTATAAGTACATACTACACTTACTACCTAACATGCTACCTTGTTCATTTACTACCTACATAAGTACTACATAGCAAAGAGAATCTAGAAGTACATACTACATACTAAATACATGAAACATCAAACAGATGTCACTGTCAGATACTTACCAAACATATACGGAGCTGGTGGTTTTGATTTTTGAACATTAAAAAATAAATATTATAAATAAATAAAACAATGAATTCCTAAAATCAAAAGTATTTCCTTTGATCAATTTCTATCAGCACATATTTATTACTTAATACTTATTCGAAACCAAGCAACCATTCATTTAATATTATAACCTCAAATTGAGTCCCTTTTTAATGATTTGTACTTCTATAAAACTATAATATGCTTGTCACGAGACATCGAGCATTTTCTCAGCTTAAGAAACTAAGCATACGAAGGTATGCCCAAGTGGCCGTACCGGAAGAAAATGAATATACCGAAACACCAAATTATCCTCCAATTCAAGATGAGTCTCTACAAGCCAGAAAGAAGCGAGGAAGGGAGGTCGTTTATGAAAACATCAAGGCCTTAAATACTGTTGAAGAAAAACAGATTGGATTAAATATGCCAAAATATTATGGATGGCCCTGTGTTATGTTAAAAGAAAATGCTATACCATATAATGCAATGCCTCTAGTTCAGTACTATACAAGGACTTGTTTCAAACCAATTGACAAACTTCCTGAAGCTTACAATGAAACCTCTGAGCTAGCTGATTCAATTGTTAAAGAAATAAAATCACTTATTGAAGATAGTATTTTAATTGAAAATGAAGGAATTCAGTAAGTAAATAAGAAACCTAAATGTTTATAATTTAGAAATAGAGAAGTAAAAATAAAATATTTTTCTTGAAAATATAACTTCATCATTATATTATAGAAAAATCATTGCAGAGTTAATTATATTTCAGGCGAGATATAACAATATCTACTGACTTACCAGAGGAAGCACAAGTTGAAGATGCTAAAGCTAAAAATTTTATAAAACAAATAAACAGAATAATCACTAACAACATAACTGACAGAGTGCCACATATTTTATCTTCTCAGGTATTTAACCAAAATAATGTACAACATTAATCAGTTCAATTTGTGACATATCACACACTTAAGTATAAATTAATCTTTTGTTAATGTTGCAAATTTCAATTTATTTATCCTTTTATAGGTGGACTATGACCCCAGAATTGAAGCCTTCTGGTTTATGGGTGGTGTTGATGTTCCCCAGAAAGTTGTCAATTGGAGGAATAGGTTTGAGTGGCTAAGGGAGCGGTTACATGAACCAATTGATAGACCTATTCAGTACATAGGTATTACTAGCAGTACAATTTTATGAGATGTGTCTGAACATACATAACTTGGTTTTGTTGGTTGATAACCATCAAATATTTATTGAAATGAAATTTACTAATTCTTACCGTTTGTTATATAGGGACATTAAACTGAACATAACTAGAAGCCATGAAATAGATTATCTATTCAATTTAGTTATTATAAAGAAGTACTAAAAGAATAATAATTTGCTTTATTTATGTCTATAGGTTCACCCATATTAACACTTCGAAATCATGCACCACTAAAGCCATTGATTCCATACAGTGAATCAGAAAATCCAGATTTCAAAGTTGAAAAATTCTCATATGCCCCTGAGAGTGTTGGATATTTTGCAGAATTCCGGCATGGCACAAATATGCCAGGTAATCATATTTCATTTATTATTATATAAAACTTAGCTCAACAGTTATATTATGCATTGTTCATACTGAAGTTTTGCTAATAACTTATAAATCATTTTACTTATGATTGCATTTTAGGTTATTGGCCCGGTGATCTTGATGAATTTGGTTTACTTTCATACCATGGAAGAGGATATCTTCTAAACCGTCCAGAATCATTTGGATCTAAAGACAATTTAGAAGCATTACATTGCCAAGCTATGTTAGCTAGTTTTGGCTGGCTTTTGGCCCAAGCAAATTATCAAGGCTTTGAAACATATAATGATATAACTTACCCACTAACTTCGCAAACTGTTATTACTAATGGCCACCTTATATCTTTGTATGCCTATCAATTAAATACAATTTCCTTTAATATTGATAAAATTGATGATAATCTTAAACATAATGTATGCTTTGGAACAACACCAATGAAACTTTATGAAAAGATAGAAAATGGTAAAGTATATGACCTTAATGAAGAAGCTTTAAAAATGTTGATACAATTCTATCTTAACTCACCAGAGGAACGAGATTATGAAATGAAACCATATTTGGGAAAAGAGGAACAAATTGTTTCTGATATTGAAGAAGATCAAAAAAGGTGTTGGTTGGAATCTAGATACAAACATTTGGTCTCTAACCGTCCTAAACACTATTTGTTACCAGAGGTTTACCATTGGGAGAAAATATACAAAATTTATTACCAAACTCGTTTCTTTGAAGCTAAAAGAAGGCCATTTGAAAATGGAATCAATCCATTTAAGCGACGTCTTGATGAACATCTTCCTCCATATATTCCAAAAGTATTAAGGCCATATCCAAGGGCTAGAAAGAAGTTCGAAACAACATACTACCCTCAGGTGTGATATAGTTTGATTTTTCACATACAATGTAGATTATAAACTAAATGAATATTAGCATACAGATGTTTGTTTTTTTTCATAATGATACTGTAAAAAAATATCCAAAAATGAACCTTTCATTTATTTTAATAAAATCATATTTGAATAATCAGAATTTATAATAGACATACGCTTTTTCTTTCTTGTTATAAATTTACTATAACACATACTAGATATTATTTTTTTTATTTAAATTTATTATATTTAATTATAATATTAAGATATGCTTAAATTCTTGGGCCACATTCCAATTTTTATGAGACCTGAATCGTATAAGCCTATAGACCAGTATTAAGTATGTATAAAGTGTACTACATTGAAGGCTAAGGTGTACACCTTTTTAATTATTAAACAGTTTATGACCATTGACCTTATCCCTTAAGAGTGGTGTCTTCCAGGCCACCGTAAATAACAAAATATAAAAATTATAATCAGACAGCAATGTGAAACTAAATACAAATCAGCTTTATTGAAACGTCAAATTGATGCAGAAAAACTTATTAAATGCTCCTGAAAATACATCAATAACAAAGTACCTACTTGGGCGGAGTGCTTGTAACAAGTGTAGTGACTAGTGACAGTAAATCTTTTCACTTACTTTTTGGGTGTTTTCCCTGAATATTAACTGTTGATAGTTTATTTAATTTAGTTATTTGTATATATAAGTGTGTTGTCCTATTCGTAAGGAATTTAAGAAAGTAGTAGAAGCTTTCCTGAGTGTTAATAGCCAGGAGTTATAGTGCTGTAAAAAATGCAAATATCAGCAAAGGTATTACGATGATTAAGATTTAGAGGAATGAATACGCAAGACAAATAATGAAATAAATAAATAAAATAAAAAATAAATAAAATAAAATTTATTGTCTTCTGCACATACAAAAACAAACAAACATTTTATGAAAAATATTAAAATGAGAAAACAAAAGGAAGCGTCTCAGCCTGTGCTGTCCCGAAACCGAAGTCCG
>DWAJ01003230.1:0-15287 GCA_018238005.1 Eurema mandarina
AAATATTATTCTTTAATTCTAATTATTAGGGTTAAATTTGCTTTATAGTCGTAGGTATATATTTTATACTGTAGTAGATTTTTAAATAATAAGTGTTTTGCGTTGTCGTCTAGTTTGTCTATGGATCAAACCGGTAACAAACAGTCAGGATACTAGAAATAAAAAGTAAGCTATAGGTCTTAGATTAGACCAGAACTCTTCTTATATCACAGATTTTATCCAAATATGAATTTGAACTTCTAGTACGGCGGTAATGATACGAATATTTTAAATGCGAAAGTAACTCTGTCAGTCTGTCAGTCTATAACGCTTTCACGCCAAAACTACTGAACTGATTGTAATGAAATTTGGTACACATATGGTCTAGAGCCTGAGATAAAACATAGGCTATTTTTTAACTGGAAAAAAGGGTTATAAAGGAGGGAAGGGGGGGGGGGGTAAAAGCTTATATGAAATTCCACGCGGATGGAGTCGCGGGCAATAGCTAGTGTAAATGTTATTAGACAATGTCCCGAAACAAAATACTTTTACAAAATAATAAAAACAAAATTTATTAAGACTAATGAAGCATAAAAATTCTTTCTGACCAGATGTATATATAATCCAATCAAACGGTTTATCGAGACAGGGGAGGTCCAAACCCAACAATTTAACCAAATTTTATAGCCACTCTATCATTTTAATTACGTAAATTGAATATTATATCGTCAAGAGCTATATAATGCGCTCTTTATTTTTTACTAGAGGCCCGTCTCGGCTTTGCACGGGTAGTCACTAGACATAGTACTACATATAGTCTATATGTTACTCGTTGAAAAAAGAATTATTAAAATAGATTTTGTATGTAACGAACAGTCGTTACATACAAAAATCCAAATATTTCCTCTTTATAATATTAGTGTTGATAATAGCTGAGAAACAGACAGAAAATCTACCTGATGAAAAGTTGTTATCGTTGTACATACATATAAGCCTGCCTATTCGAAAATGTGTTGCTGATCGTTAAGGATTACCGTAACTAATGTTAGTTATTATTATTCATTTGCAGTCTTAAAATCTTCCCTTTAACAAAATTTAATAGGTATCTTGGACGTTACGACTTACGATAACTACCCTTCAACAGTAAAATTCTATACAACTATGTCCCTGTTCTTATTCAGTAAACACATATTTTTCGGGACTATTATAAATATGACAGTTTATTAAAAATCAAAAATAATGTAGCTTTCTAGCTTTACTAACTTCGCCTCTTGATACATAAATAACAGAGTCAATTTATTACTCAATTTTAAATACAGAACCATCTTTATGAACAAAGATAATGTGTAAAATAATTATTATCCCATATTTCACTGTGACAAGCATGTGACTCGTATAAAGCTAGTCTCGAAATATTCCTAACCAGTTAATAAATTTCTTTGAAGTGCCACAGTTTTCAGATTTCAATCCACGCCACTTAAAGCATTATTTACCACTTGAGTAATCTTTGAGAGATGTGTACATTTTTAATGGGAACTATGCAACGTGTTGAAGTGCCTTCAAATTTAAATAAGAAATAATAATACTGATTTATTTTGCTAGTGAAATAAGTGCTTAATTCCAATTGTTTTAAATATTGTATTAACCAGTTTAGATTATTATTAGCTATGATAATATATTAGATAACATATGATATAAAAATTACATCTTACTATTTAAAGGTCAAATTAATCGTCAAGGTTCAAAGTATCGTTAATCCGAGACCACTCAAACAATTTGCAGATATTGATAAGTAGCCATTACGTAGCACATAATACATCGATGCTATCGACAGTAATTATCTAATGGCAATTTGATGAAGTGCTTTAATGTATACTATACAACGATAAATTTCCATTGAGCTTAAAATCTAATACGTCAACACTGTATCGGAATAACATTGATTAATAAATAATAATAATAATATTTTCAGGACATTTATACACAGTGCCATCTAGTTCCAAGCTAAGCAGCTTGTGTTATGGCAACTAGATAACAGAATAAATTACATATAAATACGTACATACCATATATTGATCGAACCCACGACCCTTCGCGCAAAAAGCAGTTGTGCTACCATTGCGCCAAGCGGTCGTCACAATTGTGATTGTTGAGTGTCCACGATTTGAAAATTAATTAAAGGCTAATAACAAACTCGTCATATCACGATCGCTAAACTAATTTTCAACCTTTTATATAGAAAAATGACACCTAGATTAAGCAAACACGGTTCAAACTGTCTCTCTAACAATAATTTCTAACCTAAGTAACATGTACACAGTAACAATAACCCTAACTTATATTGTAACTATATCGTTGTTAATCGTAGTTAAACTTAGTTCCACGTACTACCAACACCTTGTTTGCTCTAAACTTGCAGAAGTGAAGTTCAGTTTATCGAGTCTAATTTTAACAGTGACTCGAATTCTATGAACTCTCGACCCCGGTTATTGAATTTGTTATCGAGATTCGCGATTCACTTATAAGGGGTTTGTTACGATTGGCTGACATTAGACTGTAATGGACGTTGATCGAGGGTTATTTGGCAGATGCCGAATGTTAGTCTGTATAATCGATTACAATTCTCAGGACGTCGATCGAGCTAGCGTTTGCAAACTTGTCATCGATCAAGGTTTGACGAATAATCGTGCTTTCGAGCGAAATCAAATTGTCGGCTGGTCTTATAGATTGGGATACCTGTTGATCAAAGTTGGCAATCGTTTACGCCTTTTCGTACTTAACTGGAACGATTGCCTTAATATTCATTAAGCAATAGTAATCTATACATTTTTTGACCAACGACTTTTTTTTTGACAACAATTTGATGATAAATTTTGTGCGAAAAGCTTTAAGATTCAAGGTTCCTTTGGGTACAAATTATATCCAAGAACATCCAATCGTCTATAAATCGATAGTTTAAACTGCAATTGGTGCAGGTATACTCTAAGGAATCTCGTGGTCTTGTTAGTCACGTTGCTATTGATGGCGATTAGCATCTGTATTCATACAGAATGACTCGAGAGATCGCTGCAATTCAAAACGTAAATGCTATTGACATATAACGTGACATCTCATAATTGGTAATAGATGCAAACGCACTGTCATTGATGTCAGATCACATGATTCTATAATTTATATCTTAGTTCTTAATATTTCTAGTATTGAACCTCATCCCCATTTTCTACCGCATATTAGTAACTAGCCCTTGCTCGCGACTTCGGCCCCATCGATTTCTTTTTCCGTTATTTCTTCGCAGTTATTAGTCGCAGCGTGATGTTATGTAACCTAAAGCCTTCCTTGATAAATGGTCTTTTCAATGAAAAAAATATTTTTTCAAATCGAACCAGGAGTTCCTAAGATTAGCGCGTACAAACAAACAAACTATTCAGCTTTATATATTAGTATATAGATATAGATAAAGGGTGCTTCAGTAGCCTATTGATGTGTTAATAATTTTTAAATTAATGTAATGTAGTAACACAAATATATTCCTTCTTCAACCCTAGAAAGTAACGTCAAATTTTTGAAATGTATACTACACACTATATCTACACTAGATTTCAGAACGTACTTCAGGTTAGCAAAAGCGAGCGGTTGTATGATAAATGTCACCCTCGCATCCCCTTTGCATAAGGCTGTCCGGGAAGCTTTTGTCGCGACTCGCCAGACACTTTTAAAAGGACTTTTGTAACGACTATCATACCTGCACAATGTACTAGATAGCAGTTGTCAGTTTTGCTTTTACGTGTAATTTTTGTGGTGTCTATGATGCATTGGAGGTAGGCAAGTGTAGGCAGACAAAGTGTAATCCACTCTACGCCCTTGTCTTTGGTATATATAGGAAAAAGGTTCATTTTTACTTTGATAAAATTCGGTCTGCGAATTAATTATACCATAAAAAGTTTATGAGAGCTTAATATTGTTAGCAGTAGTTGTATACTATCTGATAATTAACGAATTTCTAATCGCCTTACCAACGACTTAATGGCATTTGCTAATTGCTGAGATTGTAACATATTATTTGTTGAAGCTATATTATTTAAATATGTTTTCTTGACTCGTCGTTAAGGCTTAATTAAAGATGTATGTTTGTTTGTTATGTTTCTAATAATGTTAATCTAATTTTAACAATATTTGTGCGAAAATAAGGACAATAATTATTATATAATGTTTTATTCTTATAGTTTCAAAATTGTACTATAAAATGTTTTAAGTATCTTTTTTTTTAAGTTAATTCATCTTTCAAATTTTTCGGAAACTTATCTTCTTAAATAATAACGTACTTTTTTTAGTTACTTCCACTTATTATAAATAAACTTTAAATATAATTTAAATAGGAACACACGTAAACTTTTATAAGATAAATTGATATTTGAACCCAAAGCCAAACATCTGAAAATGTTCATGAAAACTGAAGCCGATAAAATTGAAACATAATGAGTGTATAATTCAACTCACCCAAACATCGTTTTCATAACCGTAACAAGTGTTCATTATATCGCGCGGTGACAAATTGCCCCCATTTCTCTCATTTATTTGTATTTTGTTTCGTCTGAGAACAAGACATGACGAATTACTTCCTCGAACCATGTCCGCGGGAACCGAGGAACTCCAATTAATTATTAATATGAGCTTAATCGGTTTTCGTACATCCTTGTTTAAAGAGTTCAGATGTAATTACTCATTAATATTTTGGTTATGACTTGACATACATTTTTATAGACCGTTTTTTACGGGTTTGTTTATGTTTTAAATCAAAATTATATTCAACTAGCTGTTGCTCGCGACTTCGTCCCCGTCGGATCTATTTCTGTCGCAGACTAATAGGAGCGAAGATATAATATATGATGTTATTTATATGATATATTTAATATGTGATGTTATGTAGCCTAAAGTCTTCCTCGATAAATTGTCTTTTCAATCAAAAAAGAATTTTTCAATTCGAACCAGTAGTTCCTGAGATTAGCGCGTTCAAACAAACAAACGTAGGTATAAACGTATACGTACGATATACGTTCCGTTGTTTCACCCGAATAACGTTCATATTTTTTTAAGAATGACATTCACTAATAAATGCGACTTTCTTTCGGTAAAAGACATGTCAAAATTAGTTCATCGGATCCAAAAACTACCACTACCAATTCGTATCCTCACAAATTTCCCCGTTTATCGAATTAGTATATCGCAACATGTTATTTCATTGCAAATACAGAAATTACGAACCGCATTTAACCAGCCATTATAAAATAAATTCAATATTAATTTCAACGCGAAATAAATTCGCAAATGCGTTGACCGCCAAATGAAAGACCACATGCGTGTCACATGTGAATTTTAAATATTTATCGTAACTACGAATACCTATACACTATACGCGATATCGCATGCAACACATGACGCTCAAATTTTGAACATTCGTGGAAACGGCTATTGCATTGGAATATTAATTTGATGTTTGTTCACGTGTACCATCATCTTTTATTGTTTTTATTAACTCCCAGCGCGACGAGGGTAATTTAAAAATAACGAATTTAATCTTTTTTTGCAATAAAAAACGAACTCAAACTCAGTATAACATTGGGTTAGTTTACGGAGTTAAATACATATAATATATTCTCATTTCTTAAGTATACAAAATATTTAATGGCACTCAAAAAGTTTTAAAATGTAATTAATATGCGCATCCAGAATATGAATTTAACATTCAAAATTTTCCACCCAAATATACAACGTTACATTTCAGTTAATTGAATACACGACTAAATCTACAACATAAACATAATTACCATAAACTGCGATACTACAATCAATTTAGCTAAGAATAGCTCACAAATTAAAAGAAAACAATCCTGTTAATATCAGAACATCTGCTCCATATTACGCTTTAACAATAGGTGTGCTTTCCGTACCAAATACAAATTGACGCTAGCCCAAAAACAAACAAGACTTAATTGAGTCACCGTAGGACTGGTTTTCGCAACTATCCAGGGGGAGAATTTAATTCGGAAAAGCATTAGTTCGTTAATACCTCAGCAATAAAAAGGGGTCATTGAATGGTCAGTTAATTGACTCATAAATCACAGACGCGCACAAAAAGATCTGTTAATGCCATATTCTTCGAGTGGATGACGTAGGGATGGTCGCGCGCCTAGCTTTGTTTAGAACTTTTGAATCGACAAACGAACCGGTTTGCTTACATAATTGACCTTATTTATTAGTTTTATAAATTATGAAAATTGTATGGGCTCGTGCTGGGCGGCCTGTCGTGCGTTTATCTAGATAATGTACGGCGTCATCGCATTTTTTTATTATTAGCTGTCCAAAATCGAACCCAATTATATTTCTCGTTTTTTATATAACTTTAAATTGGAATATTAAACACACGTTTTAAAAAAGTAAATGTGAATGTGCCCCGCACTGAAGGTGGTCCAAATTCACTAGCATTGAAAGACCTCAAGTCTGGCAATAATATCTGGTTTCACTGTTGATTCTGTATATATTTAAATATGTATGGTGTATATTTACTACTATAAAATTTAATATTATTATTTTTATTAAACAATTTGTTTTATGTAAATAATATGGAATAGGTAATGATTTTATTTCCATAGGACTTCTACACTCAAAAGACATTTGAGCGCCATCTAGTGACGTTTCCATAAAATTCAACTAGCAACATCAAATGTAGTTTGTAATGTTTTCTATTTCTTCCGCTAGGCGGCAGCACGTGTCGGCGCCATGGAGTTCATCAGCGACATCTGGCGGCGCTCGCGCGCAACACGAACTCTTCGAGTTACTTGAACGAGTGCAATGTTCCCGATTAGATGACCAGAGGGCGGTACTGCCGCCTTATTTTTCTCAGGTAAGTTTGTATTCAGTTTAACAAAAAACGCAATAACGTCCTTTCTCTAAATTTCATATTTAAGAATCTAATATTACTGGTGAATAACGTTAATGTTTCACACATGTGCGTGCTATGCGTATTTAATTTACCGGTTCTATAAGATCTGTACCTATTTTAAATTTACTCTTAATTTTGCTGATTTCTTTTAATCAATTCTTGACACTTAATTCCCATGTTAAATTACGACCGTTGAACTCAAGTCGGTTAAATAGTTTAAATTCTGATTGGTTAACGGTTATAAGGCCAAGTTCGTTGGTCGAGCAATTTTACGGTGGATTTTGACATCTTCAAGGGGTCAAGAAGTTTTTCACGGTAAAATAATCGGCGGAAGCACGATGTAGCGATAAGAGAGGGTGGTAAACGGAGCATGTCGGTGGACGGTGAGATTACCTTTGGCCTGTCAGTCGTGCCATTGTTACCGTCTTATACTTTCGAAAAGGCTCTTTGATGTACACCTCGTCAGACCTTGTAGTTTTATAAGAGTTTACGGCTATTAGCTACTATTGTTACAAGTAACTACTAGTAATGGAAAGACCTTAGATGATTGATTGTATTAATTCACTAAAACGTTTAAATTATAATTTTGTAATAACACTGCTTCTGGTATTATAATTTCATTTAAGATTCATTCTCAAGTTTGAGTTACAAGTACCTACCTAATAGTTGTCCTAATAGTAAAACCCTAATGAACAATCTACTAAAAATTGACTTTTAATTATTTAATTAATGTGGTATTTAAGAAACAAAATAGCAACATCAAAAAACAACCTTAAAAACAAAAAAAAGTTGTTGTATTCTGTCATTTTGTTTTTGGGTTAGCTAATATAAAAATTACATCACAATCCAAAATTAAAACAATCCTTGTGTTTCTCAACTCTTCTATCACAATATTATTATAATTTGACCGTTATAAATATTCATCAATGACTAAGATACTCATCTGCGAATGAATATTAATGAATTACAAATGTTAACATTTTCATATAGATACAGAACTTACAGACTTGTTTAAAAAATTCTTACCTATTTTTGAAATATTGAAGCTGCTTAAACGAGTTTTAAATCAAGCTATGACGTTTAAGTCTCATCTGAATTTTATATGAGCTTTAATACTGAATCGTTACGTTTATTTCATATTAAACAATTATTTAATCCTTCCATTTAAAAACTGACTTTTATAGAAACTATTTTCAGCATAAAAAGTATCCTATGTACTTAGACTACTTGTCTAAGGTTTAATCTGCATGCATGCTAAGTTTTTCCCTATTACTTTAGTAGATATCAATGATATTATATAATAGATATGTTACACCCATACAAATCAACCGAAAAATGTGTTCCGCACAGCAGCGGCAGCACACATACATTTAAATGTCAAAAAGATAGAAAAGAGACAAGTGATAAAACCATCAAGAAAAAAAAGAGACATAATATTCTTATTTGATATTTACGTAATAAATAGTATTAATAGTTTTTAAATATCAAGCAATTTCATCCATAATGCACAATTGAAACGAAGATAAATATTTATTTATGCTAAAATTAGATGGCGTCTTATGTTTGTATCGTCCTTCGTCTTTTAAAGTTAATTCTGAACCGATTGTTTACATTTCTGTTCACAGTATTTTATGTTATTGTTTATGAATGAAGTTATTTTTAATTTTAAATTATTTTGTATTGATAGCTGACGGTTTGTTTTATCTTTAACTTTCCTATTTATTTCTGATAATCTGGATTTTCCGTCTATGCTAGGAAGTAACTTGAATTGACATTACCAGTCTAAAAATGAACCACTAGATGGACACATAATTTGTAAATCTCATAGGCTGGGTTAACCTTAAAAGTATAAAAAACTCGGAATCAGACAAGACGCGGTAAATCTTACTAGAGACACATTAATTTATAACATTTTTCTTAGTCCTCAAGCTGGTTGCGTGACTCGTGACATAACTATTAACGCTTAGCCCTATTCCACTTGAAATTCAAAACTTTAGTTTGCTGTCAAATATACGCTCGTTAACTTATAAGGACTCCCAAACAACACTTAACAAATGGTATGGAGCAAAAGTTCAAACATTAAGTTCCTAGTACCCTCGGCGCCTGTGGGTCTGACCCGATTTTAATGACATTTGGCACATTATTCATTACGCTGTATCGTTAAACTGTTGCCAGAACTTTAAACTTTGACTGACAGACAATTAATGGCATTCCAAATTTTGATTTTGCCGGAACAGATGTGCAATGGGAACATTGGCCCATCAGATGAGCAGTTAGACATTTATGTTTGTTTGGTCATTAGTGGATGAATTATGTATGACATATAAGTAACTAGCTGACCCGTGCCCACCTTGTTGGGCATAATTTTATATCCTTTTCGGTTTTTTATTTAGCCTTTGACACTAAGCAATAATGTAGCTTTCTATCGCTGAAAGAATTTTTAAAATCGGTTCAGTTGATCTCGATTACCCCTTACAATTTAACAAACTCATAAACTTTACTTCCTTATATTATTAGTTTAAATAAAGATTTAATATGATCCCAAATTCGCTTCGCATCATTAGACATAGCCTAATATGACTCTCATGCATATTGTAAGTACAAAGTGTACAACTAAATAAAAATTACCATATTATGGTGTTATGGTGATACATGAGTTTTATATTTCATGAATACCTACTTTAAAACTTATATGTATTATTAAATTTGTATACTAGCTTAAAAGGAATGAGAGAAAATATCTAAAGCTGAAACCGATTTTGAAAATCTTTTACTCTTAGGAAGTCATATTAAGTGCCTGTGGCCATAGGTTTTATATTAGACGAAAAATATCGGAAAAAATAATACCCAAAGAACACCAACTATCTATTTATATACATATGTTAATTATTGTTTCACAACAAATACTACATTTGATTATTTGAGCTACAATTACGCATCGTACATAATGCATTGTATGTGTTATATTGTGGTTATAGGAAACAATCGTCAAGTTACGCAAACTCATATAAAAAGTAAAAGTGAAGACAGTCTTGGACAATCGTCCTCGTGTTCACTTGTTATTGACTACATTTACTTTAAAATCGAATTCTTTAAGATGTAGCCGAATTTTATTTTCGTATATTTCGGTTTTTGGACGAACGTGAAATATGTATATCGAGGACATCTGTGGGTGCTTCTTCAAATATTATGTAAGTCATTCTTTATTTCAATTTTAGTGGAATGTTTTATTTGAAAGGGAGTTACTAGATCTAAAATAATTTTCTTAATATTCTTAACAGATGCTAGAAATATAGGTAAACATTTGTTTAAATTGATATACATATATTGTCTTTTAACCTCTCGAGATTGGAATATCTGTAGTAAATAGATCAACAGTTTAAATTAAAATTTATTTGGCTTTTATTTTTATTAAAACAATCTAAAATTTATAACACAGTATATTTAATACCATGTTCAACTCTTTATACAATGATGTCGTCATTAAACCTTTCTCATTACCAGTAGTCCGCAGAGCGCAAAGCCGGTGTTTTCTTGATAAAATAAAAGAATCAGTGGAACGGATACAAATGCGTCTCTCTTGTTTCGCTTCACAGAAGTAATTGTAGGCACTAGGCGCACTGCAGTTGGCTAGACTGCTCTCAAACCTTTTAGTTGGATTCTATGATAAACATGAAACCTATAATAGGGGAATACTTAAAATTAGTCTTTTCGAATTAAATTTTTATTATCTTTAGATCATACCGTCTTGTATGCTTTAGTATCATTTTTCTGTATTGGGAATAAAAAAGTCTTGGTTTTGAAGTTACTTATGCCGGAATACTTAAACGCAACTTAAAATTAAGTACAACTTAAACTGGTCCAATCCGACAGTTCGCCATACAATTCTATCAAAATTACGAGTCTTAAGGCGTGCTTAAATTTTAATTTGCGTATGAGTATTTGGCCGTTAATCTTTGTGTTGCTTTTTACGATTAATTTAAATGTTGTTACGAGTACACCATAATATATGTAGTAATAACTCATAAACAGAATTTTATCGTTTTATTGGACTAATCGTCGTTCCAAAAACCAAAATAATTTAAAAATAACAAATGTGTTATGGAGTTTTTGAGGTACACGTAATTACGTGTAAATAATGAATGAAGTGGCCTTTTTAATATAATTTTCTTAAACTTCGACGCAAAATTGTGCATATTTTGTTTGTATAAGAACCTTTCTTGACGCTAATCATAATTAGACATTTAAAATAGCATAGTTATTTTTTATAATTGATTAGTCATTCATATTAATATGAAGTTGTTATCCAAATAAGTTATTAGCTTGTCATTAGTCGTAACTAAAACGTTGAAAAAGCGATAAAGCAACTAATATTACGAATTGTGTTTAACAAAAGGAAACGAGTAAATATGTAATGGGTGAAACTGTTACATCAATCATAACATCGTGGTAATATGGCGCTTATTGAGTGGAATATTTTGATTTTTTTAACGTTCGACTGAACACGGTAATGGGTCGGTTCCTTGGACGGTGAGGGTTTCTTTTCTGGGATATCTGCATAAAAAGAGAGTGGAAAAGTGACCCTTATGAAGGCATAAGCTTTAGGAAGGAAAACGCAAATAATAATTAATTAAGAGAATGCCAATTATCGTTACAGTCTTTTTATATCGTAGAATTATAGTATCGTCTTGTACCTACTTATTACTTCACTAGCTGTTGCTCGCGACTTCGTCCCCGTAGATTTGTTTTTCCACTATTTTTACGCTCGTATTAGTCGCAGCGTGATGTTATGTAGCCTAAAGCCTTCGTCGATAAATTGTCTATTTAATAAAATAAATAATTTTTCAATTCGAACCAGTAGTTTCTGATATAAGCGCGTTCAAACAAACAAACAAACAAACTCTTCAGCTTTATATAAGTATAGATATTAAGGGAATTTCTTTTTCTTTTGATATACAAACAGCCCGCCCCCACTCCAAATACGTTCAGGGTATGTAAATATTGTAAATAT
This sequence comes from Eurema mandarina, assembly GCA_018238005.1. Taxonomy (NCBI): domain Eukaryota; kingdom Metazoa; phylum Arthropoda; class Insecta; order Lepidoptera; family Pieridae; genus Eurema; species Eurema mandarina. Next base: position 11,931 of record DWAJ01003230.1, read on the forward strand.
ATACCTATATTTTGAATTTTGATCTTACCCATGAATCACTATTGAATTTATCGCGGATAGACTTACAGGAAGGAACGTACAGGAATTTTGATTCGCTATTCAATTAATGACTGTGGTTTTTAAATTCAGCTTGAACCTAGGACTGTATAGTATAATCATGGCGGTATTCTACGGTACCCAAAGTAGTTTAGGAGCCAAATTGATACATTCAATTTACATAAAATTCATTCGTATATACACAATAGCACTGTATAATGAAGTCGTGCTTTCGAATGGTCAGATTGGTTATCGACAAAGACTGACCTTCGATTTAAAAGGTTAGTTAAACGATCAATAGAATGTAATGTTATAAACATTCTATGGATCGTTTACCTAACCTTTAAATAAACCGAACTATATACTTATATATATAACAAAAATTTGACCAGACAGACACAAAGACGAGACCTTTAGAAAGATCTAACCTCTAATCCTACTAATATTACAATTGTGAAAGTATATGAGAATGTCTGTATGGATGTACGTTTGTTATTATCTCGCGCAAAAAAGGCTGGACCGATTTAGTTCAAATTTGGTGTGTAGATAGGTGATAGGGAACGGGAACTACGCGGGTAAAGCCGCGGGATTCGGCTAGTTTTTATTATATTGAGCGTTATCTCTTTCCTACGATACACAAAACAGTGCGAAAAAGATACCAAAATTTTTTATACACTTTTAATAGTAGACTAGTAGATATTATTTTCTGTCGTAAACTGCTCATCAATATGTAGTTCTGTTACTAGTCAATAAATGGCATCTACGATGACGTAAATCTTATAAAATCTATTGCAAGTGTTTACAAAACCCTACGCTAATGTTGCAAAACGATTTGTTATGTTCTAGAAAACGTTTAGTTAAACTTGTTAATCTTGCTAATACTAGGCATCGCGTTATTTTAATGTTTATTTGCTACATATGGAGTGTTACTCAACATTATCATTTAATTACCTGGTCACGGTAATGCAAGCGAAACAGGAGGGCGGGACAAGTGTACGTATAAACAAAACGCAGAATAGTTTCATCGGTTTTTGTTTAAATGATGCTTAAATATAATTATTTGAAAATGAAAATTATTTAAAGAATTTATTGAATCTTTTTCTCTTGTATCTCATTACCTACCATTAAACCCGTAATAGACTGGCGACACAGATGCAAATATTGCAACGAAATACCGCATATTCTACCGTTTGTGTACTTATAAAATCCGATTATAGCGTAAAATATACCTTGGCAAGCTGCTGTAAAGCTATTAAAAATGTTTTCGACTAGTTGCGAGCTCGTTTTAAATAAAACAGCGAACTACGGTTATATTTTTCAGCGGTAATAAGGGTATTATCTTTTAAACTCGGTGTTATAGCGCTTGTAATTTAGGAAAAGAATTCCTATTTGTATATAAAATAATTAGAGCATTGCTGACTGTTCCGAATTAATTATATTATTATTAAATCAGTTGTGATTATATTGTAGTTTAATGGAACCCATTGAAAAATTCATGTTGAAAAGAACAATATATGTGTTTAAAATATTTTGTGGTAGGTTCTTTAACTTGTGTACAATGCCAAGCTTTTAGTAGAATAAGGATTATGGTTTCTTTAAAATGTATGCTTAATAAGATATATATTGGAAGTTTCTAGAATACCTGAATGATATACGATATTACTAGTATCAAAAGTAAATATAATAGTTGATAGCAATGATGTTACGCAAAATGTTGAAGATGCAAAAACATCCTACTTTAGGACCTTTAGGTGATAATGGCCGGACAAAACTCTTTTTTTCTTATTAGTTTTATCATTTATCTCTTTTCTATTGCCTTGACTTGTAGTATAAAATAATAGAAAACTATGTATGTGTGCTGCCGCTGCTTTGCGGAACCCTTTTTTAGCTTTGTACGTGTATAACATATCTATTAAATACCATTGATTGATCGATACTTTTTGTCTAGTCTACCTTTGATCTATATATACATATGTATAAGTGTAACACGTATGCTAAGTAGACGTGCAGGTTCAGGTCTGCTAACGACCGCCAAATGAGGTGCATGGAGTTGCATAAGTGATGCATCGCTCACGTAATCATTTGCTAGAGACGCCTGCTATGTCGATTGTCTTACGAAATATTAGATTTATCCTTATACATCAGTAAACAAACTAGCATCTTCGTAAGGATATAATTGTAAGGGTAACTAATGAATTTCCTTAATACAAACTATTATTTTCTATTCCCACTTATTGAAGCCTTTTTTTAAATAAAAGGTTTAAAAGCCGATATTCATCACATAGATCAAAACTTTCGAATTTTGTTAAAAATTTTATTTGAATCTGCGTTATTAGAGCCTATTTAATTCGATGAAGCCGAGACGATTTGCTAGCTAAATATGAAGGAAATTCTGTCTTTGCAAAACAGGATGAGGAAATTTAAAGCAAACTTGTCTATGGGTTATTTATTTGTAGATGTCATCGAAGAAATATGTCGTGTTAAATTCCTTTGTATTAATGATAATTTTCAGATGCTCAACATACATTTGATATTAAAGCAAATTTTTGAAGAACGCACCTAACTGCTTAGTAACTAGTGCTTACAAATTAATATACCTCTCTAAAACCTACTAGTATATAATCAGCCTTGAACTGCGCCAAGCACAAATGCGTTTCAATCAGTGACGTCATTATTTTGTTTAAAGCCTATTTCATAGTACGACTCACTCCATCACTACGCTAACCCGATCTCGACTATGCAGAACTGTATTGGAAACCGAGCCGTCGATCCGATCAGCCTTCGGATTAGATGTCGTAGCTTATACGTCATACGTCTCGAATCTCGATCACACTATCAGTAATTATGTTAAGGTTAAAATGACTATATGCAAGCATTTGTAACAGCTGTTTCATTGGGTCTATACTACGTAAGGCGTAGGGCTAGTACCTATAAGTTTTTTCGTATCGTTATTGCTTGATGAAACTATAGTATGTACATAGGTTTTTTAAATAGACACTACTCTTCGCACAATAACTATATAAATAAATAAATGTATCAATAGTAAATATTAGGGTTTTTGTAGTCCTATACTTCTACCAAATTTTTGCTGGGTATTAATATGAATGAATTTTTATAAATTATATTTGTATTAAGTGAGTTTGGCTTTCATTTCAATATAAGTCTGAATGCACATAGAAATAGAGGCTTTATGCATTATACAGGGTGTTTTGAAGATGAGTGTAGGCATTTAGCAGATCGGTAGGGTCCGTCCATACGATCATTTTATAGTATGGGAACTATAGTCCGATTACCTTTAGTTTTTAAGTTATGAGCAAAAAA
>DWAJ01003231.1:0-15284 GCA_018238005.1 Eurema mandarina
CGGGGGGCGGGGGCGCGGGCCGCGGGGCGCGCACGGGGAGGGGTGACCTTCGCGCGTTGATGCAATGTCGCCGTGTCATTGACCACCGCGCCGCGCAAACAGTTGCAACCCCTCCCCGCCCGGAGCGTCCCCCCGGCCGGCCTCCCCCCACCCCACGGACCCCTGCACCCGCATCTCCATATCACCCCCGCTTGCATACAAACTTTATCAGACTATTTACCATAGACTAAAGAATATAGATAATTTATTTAACAGAATTATGAAAAGAAACTGAAGCATTATTTAAAGAGACGGCGTGCGTGACCTCGCGGGTGCCATACATAAAACATTAATATAATTTAATATATTTTCTAGTTACATGTGTTTACGTAAGCGGGGTGCACGAACTCAGCCGAATCACCTTCGAGGCGTCTCAATATACAGGTTGAGGTCGAATCGACAATAAAAGTAGTTTTCGATAATACCGAAGCGAACCGACAACTGACAAACAACACTTTCGTCACAAGCGCGGGAAATATGACAGTCGAAAGAACAATACAGAGTGACCAGATGTAAAAAAAATAATTATTACTATACGATATCGCGTACTATGTAACTTGATTTTATGTAATAATATGTTTGCCATTTTAATATTAAATTTTATTTTATTTTTTATTAACGCATTCACTCTTAAAAAAGATTTTTTTTAATAATAATATGGTATAGAGGTTCGCGTAACCCAACCATTCTGATACAAGTCATGATATCGGTAATCTAATACAATTCAATAAATAGATAATAAACTCCTTCGTTTTCCTTATATTTTTTGCTATAGGCGTCGCACGGACGTTCAAATATGACGCCAACAGGTCAACAATTACTACTTTAAAATCCTATAAGAAAACAAACAATCTAAATCAAACAATTTTGAATGAGTTTTTTTTTTTCAAAATTAATTCATAAACGACTTGCGATTTTTCCGCATTTAAGTAAACCATCCTTTATATTATGTAACATCATTGTGTCCCATTTGAAAACTTTGAAAACAAAACCCTATTCCACCCTTAAAAACGCAAACATCAAGCCAGTACATCTTTTATAAGTACACTGCTCCTGACCTTCGACAATGCCCAAACAAGCACACGATAAATGCATCCGGGCGTTATTTGCAAGTGAATTAAGTTTGGTGATAGCCTTATCGGGGTTATCGGGAGCGCGGACACCTATGTTCCCGTTTTCAAAGTTATCGGTTATTAGTTCATTGCTACGGGATATTGTAAAAACAATTTTTTTATTATGTCATTAATTTAATCTGTGATGTTGACGAATTATAATAAATATAGTCTGTGCAGATTTTTGTCTGTTACTATTATTTTATTATCTATGATTATGGCAGCGTCTATCTTCACTTCATTATAAAAACTAATAAAACTTTAAACTACTTATAGAATATTCAGACATAAAATGCGGCGGCAAAAATTCGTTCACTAAAAAACTCAAGTAAAAACACTACCAGAGCTAAAATTGTCGTTTAAAATGCATTTATGGAATGGAAATGTGAATTAGATAAGTGGCAACTTCCTATTTAGATAATGTTCAACAAATGTTACACGAACAAAAAAAACAAACATTCAAGTTTTATCATCAAAGGAGTATTTATAAATTAAATATTTATAAATAATATCAAAAATATTTTTTGCGAGATATTTTTATTGTTAATCTACAACTCTAGATGAAGAGTGGTTCGATAGTTTTTAATTAAAATAAATTTCTTTAAGAATGTCATGTCTTGAATTTTTAAGATATTTGCCATATATTATACTAATAAGAATTCTAAGTTTAGAAAAAAAAACTACTTATACAACATAGCTTTATTTCATAACGAACTATTTATAAGTCTACAAACAGAAATGACATTGAAATTTAATTACAATATTAATAGTTAACGGTAAATACGAACTATAAATCGACTCTGATACCGTCCGGACTCCGGTGAGATCATAAAAATTACGCCATTTTGAATTTGCCAATGAAAACGCGCGAATAATCAGCACATTTGCATGCAAAATACAACATATTTCAGTTACTTTATTGCTCGCCGATTCTCGAATACGTAAAATAAGAACTTAAAGCGACACTGAAAATAAGGAATAATTAAATATAGATAATCTACAAGCGAATCGTAATTGCGTAACGTGTCATATAGATACATTATCCTTATTACCGATAAAATTACAAAATCGGTACTGTTGGTGAGTTTTTTTTAATTGATTTATGATAACCTCATTTTTTGTAGGCTAGCTTGGCTACTTGGTATTTTGATACGTTTTTTTTTTTATTGTACACTATTGTGAAATGAATTTATCTATTAAACACATACTTATTTGATGTACCTATGCACTGTTACAACTATCTACTGTTCCTAAACAGATTATAGAAACAGATGTGTAGATCTAAGTTTAATTATGACCAAAGATTATAGAATTATCTCGTTGATAGCGAATCGAAAATATGTGTATCAGGGGTTATATAAATGTTGGTAGGCTGACCCTATTCGAGTGTCGCCCTCTAGCGTTATCGCGTTACATAAGGTGCATGCGCCGGCGCAGCGCTGACCTTACTTAACGCAGCACTAGTTGAACGCACACTGTAAACATTTCAAACCATAGACTATAGAGCATAGTCCATAGATAGGCATAATAATATATCTTAATTGTAATATAACCCTTCTTTCACGAATATGGTAGGCAATGTATATTTTCCTGCTGTTAAAAAGAAAATTGCTCGTGGAAAAATATAATAAAGAGGAAGGAAACTATTTTAATATACGCCGGTACATTATTATCTGTTTCATGTGTTAAACATAAAATGATAAAGGTTTATCACGAACGAACGCAAAAAAATAGTCTCGACAATGTCACTTTGACAATATAATTATTAATAAAATGTTAGGTACACGTTTTCTAGACGTAATGTTGTGTAGCCGGCGGCGCAGACCCGTTTATCGTTTCAGTTAGCTCGCGACATGGCTGAAACACAAAAACTTTTAACGAGTGCCATTGTTAGCCCAGACCTTCCCAGTATTAAGTATCTTCACGAACAACGTACCTACAGCTAACATATAATATCATTATTCATGACATTTGACGTGAGGTAACGTTTCATATCTAGTTTTCCAATTATAATTATAATGCTCTAGAGCATTATGCGACATAATGCTTAACGTTGAATGTTTCAACTACAGCACCGCTTTGCACAATTGAGTACTCTTTAAAGTTAAGCAGTGCTTTCGCTTGATGCGTGCAATTACATGTTCACTTCCCATACAGAAAATTAAAAAATGGTCTTTTCTTATATTGTCATAGATCGAAATGTCGTATGCTCTGTAATTGAAAAAGGAATCATTCGCAAATAGACGCGCCATTTTATTCTCTGAGCGCGAAACGCAGCGCGGGAGTAATCAGCAGTTCTGTTGAGGGATGCGGCGCGCTTGTGTGCGTTCGCTGCGGCGCGCATGTGTGCGCTTGCGCCGTATGTGAAGGTCAACCGGCGGCGTCATTTCCTGGTCATTGCCTGCCTCATCCGACGTCTGCGCACACACACAGCCACACAAACACGCACACCGCTTTCCGGTCGCACAGGAAAACGCCCTATGTAGCCATTGTGACTTGTCTATGGAAGGATATGAGTGCATAAAAATTGCATTGTTTATGCATAACAATCAAACTAGAATGCCTGAATCTTGGACGCTTTGCGAATATAAATTCGATTTATCGATTACCCCTTGATAGCTTTGATCAAAACATGTTTTTTTGCCAACATGTTGCTTTCCATAATTCAAAGACATTACTTAAATGCTGTCTACAGAAACCGATTTTTCAAATAGACGTACTTGTGCTAAATCTACGCAGTAGTCAAAATAAATATTTGAACAAAACAACAAGTTTTGTAACAACGAACGCTATCTCTTCCGGCAAGAGATAGAGAATTTTTGCTTGCGAAATATTCGCCATTGTTACCTAGAGGAAATGTCAATATCGTAAAGATAAAACACTTTTATCGTACAACGCAAACTATAACGTAAATGCATAGCTCGTTATAACATTAATCTCTAAAATCTTTGTTTAAATTATTAAATAATCTTTATTCTTTTTATTTTATAAGTAAACATAATAGAAATATAAAAAATATGTAAAGTAACTCAAATGTAAATCCACGCATTCGAAACTTAAATGATATTTTTTTTAATAACAAAAGAATGTTGATTATGAATTTAAATTTAGAACGCTCTACAATGGTATGGCAATTTTGTCTAACCATAGACAATAACACAGACTATCACGTATCGACTATCCTAACCGCCGAGGCAGTGTTTATAACAAGAGGTCTGTGGGTAACCTATTTATTACGCGGGATGCGCTCGCAACCGGTTCCTGAAGCGTTAGGGGAACAAAACAAAGCCAAACGCCAATGCTTTAAGGTTTATATTGAATTTCCCATGAGCTAATGAGTCTATGCCATCCGTATACGGGGTAACCTTGATACTGCAACGCGAAACCAGTAGGACGCACATCGCTAAATATAGAACGATGCTACTTTTTTCCGTTTTGTCTTCCCAGGGTCGGGAGGGATTTTATGCGTACATGGAAACGGTTCATTAAATTGTAAATAGCCGCCAATGAGACGCCTCATGCCGTTAGCCATCGAGCTGGTCGCCGCCATCGGGAATGCGGCGACGCGGTGAATTAGGTGCATTGTCTTATTGATATTAGGTGTACTGACTAACTTCGGTCGTAAAACTGTGTATCTTTTGACCAATGAGCCTTAAGTTCGATTAGAAAAATGACAATACAGATACTAGCTGACCCGTGCCCACTTCGTTGGGCATAATGTTAATTGTCCTTTTCGGTTTTTGTTTATATATATCCTATGACACTCCGCAATAATGTGGCTTTTTATTGGTGAAAGAATTTTTTAAATCGGTTCAGTAGATCCCGAGATAACCCCTTACAATTTAACAAACACAAAAACCTTATTTTTTTACAATATTAGTATAGACTAGTATAGATAAAAAGAATAGTGATGTTACAATTAAATTGTGTTAGTCTCACTTCGTAGTTTAGGACTAGATGGCGCTGTGCTATAAACGTCTAAGAATATTTATAAATGTAATGTTATTCTTCCCGACGACCAATAAACCCACTTATTGTTGAGGTTTTGCGTAAATTTGTCGCGAAGGGAAATAAGTTATGTAAGTAGTTCACATGACTCGTTTCAATTTGCAATTAACACGCGAACTCGCTGAAATAACCCAGTTTCGGTTTCCGTTTACTTTAACTGAAAAGAACAAGTTGTAACTAACTGAGGAAGCCATAAACTAATATTTGATTTTTAGGTTCCATACTTTATTTCGAAGCGTTTTTTTTCTAAGTATTTTAAAACGTGCGAATCAAATTCGAGTGACTAACAATTTCTTGTCGGTTCTTCCCTGTAAAAAGTGTTTTCCGACCCTGTGGTACTATGAGTTGGTTAGTAATACTATGACGATTCACATAAAGATACACTTAAAGTAAATTTTTAAATTTTTCCGGTCTCTATTTCTATTTATATGATTGTGACATTTACTTCTTAATGGCTGCAGTTGAAATGTGTTTGTTGTTTACCTAATACAGTATAAAACCGAAACTTAAAAAAAAAACAATGTCTATGGTTCGCGAAAAATAATTGATGAATTGAAATATCTATGGTAGGCTCGCACACGTGTCAGCGGGGTGAATGACTGACGATAAGTCGCGCGAAAATACGAGACTTAGATAATTTTATTATTAGAAAGAATACTCGAATGGCGGATCGCGGATGCGAACGTTACATGTGTTTATACGCGATACTAAAAATACTACGTACGTGATTATATAATCGTTTTTATTTACTTCTTTATACACATGATTTCGTTGTTATTATAATGGTTACTAGGTTTGATATAACATATTAATTTAAGTCATAAATAAAAAATTAAAATACGACCCAGCTCATATTCCATATTTTTAACCCAAAGGAACTCCAAAACACGTATAATTAATAAATTCTTATCGCAAACGCAACGCAATTACCATTTTATTTTTGCAACTTCCTTATTACAAACGTTCCAACTGTGTTGCCAGACCGAATAATTATCGCAAATCTAAAAAACTATATTGACCTGAACGTTTATTTTCATCTACAAAGAATGTTTTTAGGTCGGAAGTATGTTTGGCTCAATTTTATGATTTTTCCGTGAATATCTCGAACAAACAGCTGTTAAACAAGCAAGATTTAATCCGTGAAGCGACTTGATAAATATGAGAGGATTGTTGTTACTTGTGCCCGCTTTATTGCTTTGTATTTTTGTGCATTTAAATTATTGCAATACAAAAAATTGTTTTGAAAACATTTAGCGTGATTTATAATCTTTAGTCAGCTCTGATTATGTGTTTACACAATTTTCAAATAAAAATTGACTTTCAAAGGTAATTTGCCGTTTTTAAGCAACGTATATAAAGCCAATTAAAAAATCTAATACAAACATTTTAAATTAGTTAATAAAACAACACAGATAATTTTATTGTCCAGATATTAAATCTATTCTCTTAATTAACATTAATTGATACTGGCAACATGTTTACACAAATGTCATAGAAATAGTCAAAGTTGCACAGAGTAAAAACGTAATGATAAGAGCAGATAAGTGTTAGGTTGCGTCAAGCGCTCGCCTTGACCCCAATACGAGGCGGCAGCACGTTTTCCTCTATGCATGTCACAGTTTCACTTTCAAATTATAACATATTACACACTGAGCTGTTAAATAAACGTGATAATATGTAATTCTTGTTATTTTCTTACGTCCTTTTAACGTTGAAACATGATAAAAATGTTTTAGAAATTTCCGTCATATATTATCTGTAATATACTGAGAAAAATACATATAAAAATATATCTAGCACAAATTTAATTTATAAAGATAGTAGGCGTAGTTATAGTCATAGGTCTTTATCGTTGGGAAATACATACTCATATACTCATAACACCTACTAATATTTATAAATGTTACCTATACTTAGAATCTATGCAAGAATGTAACTTTGTTGCTCTTAAACGTAAAAACTGTTGAATCTATTTAGCTGAAGTTTGCCAAATAGGTAGATGGGACCGTACCTTAGCACATAGGATATCTTTAATCCCGGTATTGACGTTAGAACTTGAACTATAGCACGCGTCATTTATGTTTAGCGCTGGACGAGAATAGCTGCTCATCGGTAGAATCGCGCTCGTAATTGACGTATTGGTGCGAGAAAGACAACACGACTGGGACAACCAATCAACGCTCGCGCACCCGACGAACACGCGCCCCGCGCGCCGCTCCGTTACCTCGATACCTTATTTTTGACTTCTGCGCAGGTTTTGTTCAGCGCTAAAGATTCGTGACGCGTACTATACCCGGGTACAAAAACGGAGACCGCGGCTAGGATAGCTCATACCTTTGACTACAAGAGCTGTTTACATAAAATCCTGTATAATTACTGGCTCAGTTGAAACGTTTCCGGCACACAACAGTGTATTGTTAATAGATTGTTATCAAACATCAATTGAGCGGTGAGCTAGTCCGCTAGTGAGAATACTAGATGAATCGAATTTATTGTTATTGCACGGGGATAAACATTCTACGCTGTTTAATTTTGCGACTAGCGTTTTAAACTTTAACAATTATAGATGAGATTCATTTAGTTGCAGATTGTAAAAGTGTTATTTAAATGTCTTGTTAGTCTGTGGTGTCTATGGTGGCTGATGAAAAAAAGTTAATAGCCATAAAGTAGCAACTTTTTTTATATTGTTTATGTAAATTACCTACGCAGCGATTTTAAAGCGGTTTTTATTATCATTTTTGAAATGAATATTGAATAAAGTAAATTAAATATTATATGTTGTGGAGGATAGGCAAATAAATCATTGATTAAAATAGTTTATATCTATTGTTATTTACAAAATAAATTCGTCTAATTACACAACATACTGTGACGCAACTCACAAGGCCGTTTCGTTTTATCATCCCAATATTTGATACGACAAATGAATTGCCCAATAAATACAATCCAGTATAACTTATCATAACGAACATTCCTTTAACCTAATTTATATTATTACTGTAAATGGAGCTCAGTATCAGAGTGCATTTCCTCTTTAGATACCTAATTATTGTCGACTCGCCAATTATAACCCAACTTTATTTAATCGAAGGCGAACGGGTCGCATTGAGATATATTTGAATACATTTCGAAATATTCGCTTAATTCTCTGTATGCGTTCAACACGGTTCAAAATTGCGTAAGGATATAAGCGATGGTTGTGTGTGTGGGTGTGTGTGTATGGAGGAATTTTTATCGCACCAAAAATTTTAGGCTAAAAGTTTTACGCAAATCATATTTGTTACCTATCATAGACAAGTTAACTATCTGTAGTCAGTTTCTAGATTCTTCTATAACAAAACCTCATCAACGTTTTTATCCAGTTGTATCAATACTCACCGCAGCGTTTAATCTTTCCAGTGGGTGCTGTAGAGCGAGATCCGTACGCGTACGGGTACGGCGGCGGGGGAGGCGGGCACCACTTCGCCGCGCCCGCACCCCCGCCCCTGCCGCACGACGACCTGCCCTACTCCGTGTTCGACTTCGGCGACTACCAGCGGCACCACCACCACAACAAGCTCAAGCCCAAGAAGAGGCCGCGCACCGACGCGCCCCCCACGCCGGGCGTCAAGCGCAAGAGCCGCGAGGGCTCCACCACCTACCTGTGGGAATTCCTCCTCAAGCTGCTGCAGGACCGCGAGTACTGCCCGCGCTACATCAAGTGGACGAACCGCGAGAAGGGCGTGTTCAAGCTGGTCGACTCGAAGGCGGTGTCGCGGCTGTGGGGCCTGCACAAGAACAAGCCCGACATGAACTACGAGACGATGGGGCGCGCGCTGCGCTACTACTACCAGCGCGGCATCCTCGCCAAGGTGGACGGCCAGCGCCTCGTCTACCAGTTCGTCGACGTGCCCAAGGACATCGTCGAGATCGACTGCTCCCTCGCGTAGACCCCGCGCAGGGCTCGCCCCCGCGAGGGCGCGAGACGCCTCGCGTAGAGCCTGCTACAGTGCTACAGTGAATCTCTGGACTATTTAAAGCTACTTTCCTCACTAATAGTTTCACTTAGCGAATTCTTCATGCATACGGTCGCTTCTGGATCCCGACGACTTGTATTTATATATTGACAGAGTGGGAGAGACGAAATCGATTGCTCAAACGTTTATATTATGTATATCTATTTTTAGGGGAATTTCAAAAAGGAACACTTAAATTTGCTAGATGTTTACGGTACGGAGTGGAATTTTGTATAATGTTGAAACGAATTTTTAAATGTTTGTATGTTGTATACATGAGTATCGTCGACGCCGACTGTACGCAGAACTTCCTACCTCAAAACTACGCAAAAACACATAATAATAATATGAATATACAATTTATTCGACACAGTTTTTTACAATAATATGCAATAAGTATATAGTCTAAATAAGAGTTTATTAAATTAATATTTACGTAAAATGTTTATATTCTAGTTGAAATTATCATATTTTCTCTCAGATCTATAATAATATATATTTTCTTTGGTGCTTCGTAACCATTGCACTTGTTCTTGTTGCGAATTGCTCGTTCTATAGTATATATAATATATGATATATTACATATGCTCGTATTTATTATACAAATCGACTAATTATCTAGCCGTTGTTCCTTTGTTGTTGCCCGACCCATATCTGCGCCGAATGCACGTCGATGGCGCTAACAATATTTATTAAATCAGTATTTTGACGTATATTTGTGACGGTTAAAGTACAACAGAAGTCCGGTGTCCGGCGTCGCGTGCATTCCGCATTTATCGTTTAGGTTCTTAAGTCGTTCGACACACCCGTTGTCCAATTGTGCAAATGTCCGACGTCTTAATGGAAACCGAATTTTCAACTGATATTATTTAGGTGTTTCATGTTTGTGAGAATTTTAAATGAATTCTACGATTGTAAGTACTGAAACCTACTGCCAACTTTCTGTTAATAACTGATGTGTAGTTTAAGTGATGATATTTGTGCGTTAATTGTGTTAATTATTACAAATAGATGTTAACTTGTAAGTGAGCTGCTTAAGGACGTCTAGATTATTTCGTTTATTTAAATTTATGTTAGTAAGCTGTTGGACGGGGCTCTCGGGCGGACATTTTTGACATATCAGAAAAATAAAAAAATTGTCTATGGAACTTTCGTTCGGAAATAGTTTGACTACATATCAAGTAATAAAAAATCCGAAAACAAATCTCCTATGTGATATACTACTTACAATATCAGCTCGAGGCCCCTATTTTTGTTACCTGAATAAATATTAATAATAAATTACGATTTGTGGTCCAATGTTAATGAAACAATACTTTTAACTAAATAGTTGATAAACGGATCGATTAAGCAGTAGTCTAGTTCGTGTTACGTTCTATCGATCAATGCAAAGACAGACGATTTTTTACATATAAATAAACATACGTACAATATGAATAATGTATAGTTTTTATCAATGTATGAGTAGAAACGGGAATCGTTATGTCGTAAGAGAGGGTCGTCCAAGCTACGAGATGTACCGAGGCGCGCGGGCCGAATTTGCTTAAGTCTAATCGAATGTTATGAAATATTTTTATAAACGTTAAAATATATCATTATTAGTGCGTAAGCAACAGAAGTATATTGAAGGTTGTTGGCCCGCGCGCCTCCGTGTGGAACTGATGAGGGTAAAATAAGAAAGCCTTACGAGAATCGAAACGTTAAGAAATGGGTGCTAGGTGTGGGCTCGAGAGAAAGCAGACTCATACCTTAAATACTACTTAATATACACTATACATACAGTCCATGGCATGCCCAGTGCACGCGCCGGATGAGCGCAGCGTCAACCGCCAACGAACCAGTGCCCGTCGCATGTGAATACAAAGTTAAATATTATTAAAAAAAGTGGAATTTTTATTCGTATTTTACGTAGTTAGACGAAATTCTCAATAGGACTTTCTATCGGAACTATTTTCTTGCTTTTGTAAATATAACTTAGGTTTAACTTATTTATTTTGTCTCACGCGAGCAAGTTCGCCGGATCCGCGCAATTGGCTGGAGCGTCGTTATTAATGTATTTTAAAATTCTATTTAAATTCAACTATCCTAAGTACGAATATACAAAGAACTTTCTATATATTTAGATAATCCATTTTAGCCCACTGCGCAGATCTCGTTACCGCGTGATACATTTTTTTTTCCTTTTTAGGAAAGCTCGTTCTATAGGTTACAAATTTTATTGTAAAATATAAAATTATATAATAAATAAATTTAATAGTAGATAATGAATGGACCAGGCGATGGCAGAGAGTGCTCTCAGAATTTATAATTCGGCTAGTGTTGAAGAGTTACCGGTAGTAGGCAAAATGTCTGAGCGACATTTAAAATTATGCTCGTTATAAAAGAATAATTTTAGTCGAATTGATGTTGTTAACGAATCAAAGTTTCTAATAATTAATGTACTTAAATTTTCAATGTAAATTTTAATGGCACTTGAAAAAATTATTGTTAAAATTATTTGAATCGAGCCTAGTCTTAGTATCTTAAAATTCATTTTAAAATTATTTCTTATGCCATTCGGCAAATGTCGGTTGAGAAACGTCGAAAGGCAACCGCTGGTGGTGCACATGATTCAGGTACGAGAGAATTAGTACGAGATTGTAAATAGAGTCACTGAACGCACACCTCACGATCCATAGAGACCATAGACAAGGGACTCGCTAGATACCTTACGGGGGAAATTGCGATCATATTTAGCGCGAAAGCAATCAGAAGGTTAGTGAATTTGGTATAAGGGGGAGGGGGACGCGTCCGCAGGGGAATCACATTTTGTCTACTTTTTCATATAATTATAATAAATCGTTAATTAATGTCCAAATTTAATACGTAATATGAATGTTGTGTCTTGTTTTGTCTTTTTTTTATTTTACTATAATTTATCTGTAATGCATCGAAATTTGCCGGCTTAGTTTTAATTTGAATAAAAATTTTTAAAATTAATTTAATTTATTCTGAGAGTTATGTGCGATAGTGATTTTGCGATACATTTGCTTTTAGGTTATGCAGTTAAAGTCCGTTTATTTTTAATTTAGTTGTATAATTTAACAAAATACTGTATTTCTGCCCCCTAGTTAAGTTATTTTTCTATGTATAGTTAGTTATAAGTGTAAATGATTTAGCACATAAATTTGATGCATGATGATAATGTTAATAAAATATCCACAATAAAATACAACTGTTACTTTTCATTGCCTACCCGACCCTAAACAATGACTTAATAAACTAAAATAATTGAAATAAACTTCTTAATGAAAACATACTAATAGACACAATTGCCGGCGCAAAATTAATTTTGAAGTAGTAAAATGCATATTCACATAAGAGCTTATATTCTTAAGTCGTATTTCGACTACACTACACAATATTTACTTCGAATATAAGTGAAATATATAAATTCAAAATAAAAAGTATAAATTGGAATACTATTAGTCCGGGATCCCTGGATCCCCGGAGCCGCGCCAACCCCCCGTAGCGCCTGTGTGCAGATCCTATGAAGCGGCTTTTTTTTTAACGAATATTATAAATATCAAGAGACTTGTTCAATAAGTTTAATATATTATGTTTTGTTGTTTATAAGGCTTTTGTTCCGCCTATTGTACCTACTTACTTATCGATACTCTTAAAAAAAATCGGTGGTAGTGGCGGCGCGGCGCCCCTATTTTTTTGGCGCCTGTGTGCGTCACTGTGCACCGCACACTTCGCTAGTATGGACGGCGCGGCCCTAGAAAGAGGGGACTCTTTGATCAAACCATAGATTTTGTAGAACAAATATTTTTTCAAGTAATTTAGATAATTATATTGAGATATAACACAAGAAAAATCAGTTAGAAATAAATATTTTTAAATCACCAAACGACATATTAACTAACCTACTGTACTAACTACCTCTGTTAGCTACCACAATCGAGAGTTTGGTATAGGAAATTATTGGGCGTCTCATCAAAATAAAGCTACTCACCAAAAATTAGCTTGATAGTAATCAATTGGAAAAATGTACCAGGAATCCCGGACTATATACATACTCTATAGAGTTTATACCTTCTTCTGATACATCTCCTTTGTATTTGGATTTTTGTAGATAAAAAGTCTTGAATGTAATGCAATGCAGAATAATTAAGTTCAATCATAACATTATCAATATTTAACGATGCAGTTATTTTAAACAGTACTAAACGTACCATTTTATTAATATTACTACATAGTAATTATTTTATCCCTCTTGTTGCTGGTTTTCTTACATAACAGCATTATTATTGGTAAAAATATTTCGAATGTAATTAGAAAATAATAAAGACAATCAAATTGTTTATTATTATTTTTGCTAATGTTACTGAACGTCTATAAATTATAAAAACCATAAGCAAGATGACGTGTAGGTGTCGACATGTCACTTTGTCTGTTGTCAATTGTATTGACGTGTAAGCGCAGCTGTCAAGTCAAGAGCAATATTTCCATTTGTTTCGAAAGAAGTAAATAATGAGAAGGAAAAATAAAGAGAAAGTGTAAAATTTACTTTGAGTGTGTGCTTAATTAATTTATATATTATAAGGGACAAATAAACGTTATCAAAATGGTTTTAATGACAATGATTGCCCGGGTTGTTGACGGGCTCCCATTAGCAGCAACAATGCAAGAAGACGAACAGGTACATAAAAAACACAACAAAATAATTATACTTTAAATTGAACACCCTAAGGTCCAACACTTAAAATACTAAATTTAAAAACCCTGCGATATTGCATGCGCTACATTTATGTAATATAACAAACATCGCTCAACTCTCCTTATGTATTTTTAGTTTTTTATATTATTTTAAGGATAATTAGACATTTATTTGCCCTTATATGTTTTTTACATTTTCACCACAAGTTCCTTGTACAATATTTATCGGAAATTAGTTGCTGTGTCATCGAAGATAATAAATTTAATTCTAATCATGTAACTTTGTGTTTAATAATGAAATAAAGGAATAATTTTTAAAAAAATACAAACATGTTAAGTAGAGGTATACCCAGATTAGATCTACTAACAGCAATGACAATTTGCAGAGTGGTTGCAATATCCTGGAATATCAGAACCAAGCTAAAATGCTGTTTAGGAAGTTAAGTCCACAGTCCCCCGTGCGCTGCTCCATAGAAACAGGCCCTTATCTGTTCCAGTGAGTTACGGCACTTTATTTTATTTACGCTTTTTATATTTGTTTATTTAATTGTTTTTATTTAAATGCTTTTTTTATTATATTTTTTAATTTCATCATTGATATCTTTTTTTTTCTTTGTCATGTTTCCCCAGTTTAAAAATTACATTAGATCAGTTATAATGTTGTTATTTCTAGAGTTTATCCCTGCAATTTACATTGCTTAGTAATATAGAAATAAGTTTGTTACATTTATAGTCTTACATTTATAGAATTTGTTATAATAATGTATTGACAATCTTAAATCAAAACATAAATTACATGTTAAAACTATGTTTTTTTTTTCAGTTATTTGATAGAGAATGAAATCTGTTACCTGGTTTTGTGTGAAAGGAATTACAGTAAAAGACTAGCGTTCAGTTATTTAGAAGAGATAGCACAAGAGTTCTATCAGCAATACGGAAAGAGGGTATGTTTCCAAATATATATGTATTATTTATTAAACAGAACACCAAATGTAACATAGCATCCCAGAACTTGTTTAGCAAATGTGCTTGAAAATTACAAAGACATAATATAGTTTGGAAAAATCATTGTACAACTTATTGCAGGTGAACACAGTGACTAGACCATACACATTCATAGAATTCGACACGTGGATGCAGCGCGCGCGCAAACAGTATGCGGAGGGGGGCGCGAGAGCGCGGCGTGCGGGGGGCGCGGCCGCGCAGCTCGGCGGCCAGCTGGGGGATGTGCAGCGCATCATGATGCAGAACATTGACGATGTGCTGCAGAGGGGCGCCGTGCTGTCTGGTAAGCTGGCTTTCTATCAGCTGGCTCACCTGCTTGTGTGTCCACTAGGTTTTGAAAAGAAATGGAAGGGGAGGAAAGAAAGCAAGAGATTATATGATGAAGTATCAAATTAATTGTCTTTAATTTTTTATATTGTACTAG
>DWAJ01003232.1:0-15283 GCA_018238005.1 Eurema mandarina
CTATTAGTCGCAGCGTGATGTTATGTAGCCTAAAGCCTTCCTCGATAAATTGTCTATACAATAAAAAAAGAATTTTTCAATTCGAACCAGTAGTTCCTGAGATTAGCGCGTTCAAACAAACAAACAAACAAACAATCTCTTCAGCTTTGTATATTAGTATAGATATAGATTACGATAACTTTAAACGAAACATATTTTCATATTTTTTCTGTAATGTCTTAAATGTAATGTTACCAATAAAAACAACAAATCCCGGAGTTATGAAACTTTTCACAATTAAAACATATATGTGTAAAATGTCTGCAAATGTGTTTTTAGTTTGTAAAATAAAAATACACATTGTAGAATGAGTATAAATTGTATTTGGGATTAGAAAATTTCGATTACTGTATGTATTTAACTTTTAATTGCCAGTGTGTTCATCTTTCGGCTTATCACGACCGTAGCAATCTCAATGTCCTATCTAGGAGTAGGAACTTCATGTTTTGTGTTCTATCAGCGCGATAGTAGCATGTGGCGCGCTCTTGATAAGTCAGCAATGTGGAACACAGATTTGCGACAAACGTTACGCTATTTCCTTACACGTGCATGGGAACGCTTGCAACGCACATGTCGTACCGACTAGTTTTATGAAATGTTTTACAACTAGCGATTATAGCTTTCTTTAGAAAGGTGATCGCCAAATGTGGCCGCTTCCGCCAAAGCTTCTGACTATCGTAAAACAGTAATAAAGATGGTTTGTTGCCTGTAAATATGTAGGGCAAGTTTGCAGTGATGTATCTGTTATTACATTTATTACTAAACATTAATTTTTATATAGGTTTACTCAGTAGAAATGTTTTCTTTGTTTAAAAAGAACACTATAATCAATGTGTTATTAATACATAACAAATTTATTCATAACATAACTGTGTTAAATCCACTGAAGCTGTATATAAAACTGGTTTAATAAACATCGACTTATACCAGCAGATAAAAGTAACACAACAAAGTAAGCATGAGGTGCCTTTTCACAAAATAAGACGCAGATTAATAACATTTGTGACGAGACACGTCTTAATGACGCGATCGTCGCAAGCATTCATCGCCCTAATCAAATGACCGAACAAAGAAGCAAGTGAATCTGGCTCTATGAAATACCGGTCCTATAGAACGCATAAAATTAAATTATGCAAGTAAAATAATCGTCTTGACGTTGCGACGAAACTTTCCCCTTCTGCTTGTGTGACGGAACTATATAGCATCATTTTTCATTGCATCAATCAGATGTTACTTGTGCGTATCTATAGGGTTACCACATATAACTTTTAATGCTTTTATATGAGTACATTTATGTAGCTAAACCCACATTTTAACTTAAACAGGTGTACAAAGTTAATATATCAAAACGTTGATAAGTATAAATTATGACTTGTGGGCTTAGCTAAACTAATCTAGATATTTTCAATATCTAAAGCAATAATAAAAATTAATTATTAACTTTTACACCCCGTTTCACATTATCTGACCTCTACAAATCCGTTTATCAACTGCTTAATAGAGTGTAAGCCAATAAATATTTTTACATTCGGGACCCTTATCACTACTTAATTTTAATGTCACCAAAGTTTCTTGCATGTTAATTCACTGTTAAAAGAAAAAGCAATGGTGTGTCTAATTTAATAGAGTTCAAAATAATTTGTACATGTGTGTGGACGCGAATGATTCGAATAATGTAGCTAACAAGGAGATCTGCGGGACGATAGGCTCCTTTCTGGTCCGTTTCTTATGCAAATATTGACACAATGTTGCTATCATTAATCAGCTGAGTTGTCGGGGCCCTCAATGTGCCCAGATGTGAAAAGTTCACGTGCGCACACATTTGACCTACCTTTCGATATCAATCCCTTCCTTTTACGAATGCGATACAATAAACATTGAACACGAATGCGTCTTGGTGTTATCAATGAAAGTTTTATATATTTTATTTTTAATAATAGATTCTAGTTGAATATTAATAGATTAACGTTTTAAAAAGCGACAGAAACCGCCAGCAACAAACATATTAAACAATACACTATACTTAGAAAAAATAAAGTTTTTAATAATACTTTCTATGCCAATCTACTCTACTTCTAGGTGTTCTAAAGAGGCCATTTAATGTTACAAACAAAACAAATTTGTAACAAAATAATAATAATACAATTATATCTGAACAAGACATCTATTTCTAATGCGAACATTACACTATGCACTGCAATGAAGACGTCACTATTTTCTATCACTAACATGCAATTTACATAAAACGCATATCGTTAACACCGCAGTGGAAGTGACTATAAAGCTATAACAGCTACGAATACTATAAAACTAAGAAATAAAGTCGAATGCTGTAGGGCGGGCCGCCCTGGTGCCACGTGCGGGCCCGATATAGCGAACACCGCATCACATGTGCCGCACATATGAGCACAGATTTAGACATTATACTCACTATATTAATGAGTACTTTGTTAATTGCTATCTGAATTAATGCCATCAATCCAAACACGACTTAACTTGATTCGATTCCACGCCTTATCGAGCAAATCGATTGATTAATTGCGAGTTGGAAAAATACAGAAAGAACCGTGAGTATTTTCATAGGATTTTTTATTTATGTTGTTACACAAAGTACGTCGGCTTTTGTGTTGTGTTATAAATGAGACAGTTTTATTTTTTTACTTTTCCAAGTAAAATTTACTTAAATTATATAGTTATATATTAATTTGAATGTACCTATTGACGTTAACTCGAGAAATAAGACGAGTTGAAATTTGGTTATTATAAATATGTACTTATTTTTAAGTGCATAATTAAGTAGTGACTAGAACTTGCCAGGACAATTATAAAATTAAACTAATATTATTCCGTACTCAACATTACCAGAGTCTGTTTATAGATAACACATAAAACCTTTTTATATCTATACTTTTTTTTTAACTTTGCCAAAAAAATTTAGTCGTAATACTAAAATCATTGTATCGGCAATAAAACGCTAAGTAATAAAATGTGTTAGTTTATTAGGGAGTTTGCATATGACAGCTGAGCAGGGCAGCTGTACGGTGTGAAAAGCGCTGCGCCCAGATTCACAGACGGCTGTAGTGCTCGCTGTAGGGGAAGCTACACCTGACTATCACCGAACTACAGCGAACTTTTCTATTAAGCTATTCGTACTCATATATTTCGAAGCAGATGGACAAAAAGAATATTAAATATATTAAATAAAATTAATTAATTATTGTAATGACCTCAGTACAACCACAAAAGTTACGGTGCAAGCGGCAGCTCTATAAAACTCTATAAATTTGAAAATCTAAACATAACTATATTATAACATTAGAGCATAATAAATTGTTGGCTATTTGCCAACTATCGACAGATTTTTCTACTATGCTCTTTTTAATGACCTTAACATTTTTAAAACGTTGAATAGTTTGTATTAACTGACGGCTGTGGTACTTTAAAAAAAACTGACGCCAAATTTTCTATCACGTTATTATGAATAACACAGAATTTGTTTTTTTTACAAATAATTTTGTACTAGATTTATAAGGAGAAGTTAGTCTAATTTATTTTTTGCTGAGGAACCTGGTTATATGTATTTAAAAACATATTTTAATTGGGATTGAAGTTTTCTTTTAAGGCTATTTAAATGACTCATCGTCTTCGACGTCCATTCATGTATTAACCATTGGAAACCCGATCCCGATATTGGACGTCAGAATAGAATTGGTTAAGTTTTAATTCGAGCTAGCAGTTATCTATAGCCTATTATTTCTAATAATCCTATTCCGATTCTTAGTCAGAATGCATACCTTACATTAAACTGAATAATCGTTTATTTCCTGGCATTACTCTCGTTAAATTCAAAAACAACAATAAACCATTTAACCAGCTAGTAAAACAAACTTAACAAAGTAACAACAGATGCTCGATCAGAAGTTATTGAAAATGTACAAATAAAGCAATAGCGCCGTCAACTCGATTACAATACAAGCGTATCGCATCATCTGCAATTAGGGTCACGAATAATTGAAGCTAAAGGTTTAAGGGCGTTTCTTAACAAAAAAACAACATTCATAAAGCCCTCATAAGTTTAAAGTGAATCAAGATATCGCGCGCAACAGCTACACCTGGCTTTCACCCCGGCTGCGCCTATTTCATTGTCGCTTTTAAAAGTACTCGAAAATTAATAATGGTTTCTACGGCTCATTGGTTCGCGAGTTGCAAATACTTCCCCATGTGAATATCGCGATTTCCGCTTCTCGTTATGCAAAAGTTGATATCGATCGGTATGGAGAACAATTCGCATTGCATTTAATATTTTTCAAAAATATCAATAAGTGCTTTAAAGTTGTTTGAAGAAAACAATTCATTCATTCATCATCTAAATAGCCTATAGAGTTTTAAACTTCGCCACAATGTAAAATCTTATTCCCAACTTCATACTCTATAATTATAATCTCGAGTAAAAGGTCTATAAAAACACAGCCGCAAGACAAATTTTTGCTGAATATATGTATTTATAATAATTAAAAAATACATTACATCCCAGTACACAGGCGTCAGGCATCTATAGGAAATCGGAAAAATTAATACAAGAATTATATTGTCTTCATGTGATACATTTATATTAATTTTTGATTTATGTACTGGAGTAAACAGTAACGTCCACCCACATAACAATTTACGTATCATAATCCAATGTTCATTCATCAGCAAAAAGGAATGAGCAAAACGAATCCGTCTAATGGTCCTATAGTTCCTTTATCAGAGCCGAGTTAAGTGCCTTAACAATAGAAACAGCTCCCACGCCATGTCACAACACCCCATACCGCCTCTCCACCAATATAAACAGACCCCTCGCTCTACTCAAAAATTTAATCAATTTCATACTTCGACTTTCCCGATGTTATAGAACGAGGGCTCTGTGTATAGTGGTTTTATACGGGGTGATACTGTACCCTTCGGTCGTAGTGATTCAATCCGCTTTGATCCAAGCGTTCATTATTGTAACGATTGTGGGAAAATCAGCAAAGTTTTTATAATAAATCCATGGGAGTTTCATTTTGACTGCGCATTTTATTTACATTGTTTGAACGCGTGGCCAATGTTTTCTCATGCGCTTAGACACATTTGTTATTCCAAATGCGATCAGATCAGCAATATAGTAATTTTGCTTGGCATTGGAAAACGTTCCTCATAATTTAAATGGAATATAGTTTTTTATACAAATGCCATGCATTTAAATGTATTTTTATACACATACAATGCATACATGTTATTTATAGTTAAGAAATTAATTACATTTTAAATTTTTAGCGTATTTAAAGGAAAATGAAACTCTTTTTTAAAGTATTCTCTATATAAAAGCTGTCGTTGGCAATATGATTATGTATAAGATCAATTTTCGACGATTCCAGATATTGTCGTTGCCATCGCCACTTAATTCAGCGCTTGTAATTTTAAAATAATCTTGTAAAAAATTTAATAAGGAGAAAAATGGCAACATAACTTAATAACGATATGTGTAATGGTTGCCATACTCCACCCTCGTACAAGGGTATTAATGCGGTCACGTGACCCGCACGTGCCCGCCCCGCACCCCGCAACTTCATTACTTTTATTGCTGTTTCATTTGTTCAGTGCACGCGCATGACGGCGGACGTCTGCATTATTAAAAGCCTTTTACAGTTATTGCAATTAAAGTTACCCTGCTATCTGTAATATTGATTATTCGTCAAAAGTAAAAACGGAACCCTAAAACACTTTGATGCCTGTCATTTTGTCGACATTGATTTCTAATTGAGATTTGACACTTTCCCTTGACCTAGAACTTTAAAATTTGGATAATAGTATAGTCAAAGACTACACCTCTAAGGAGACTAAATCTGAAAACTGAACATTTTTATAATAATCCTTTGGTACTGAATATTGGGAGGGTAGTCCAAATCGCGCACGTTAAGTCTATTATAATGTAAATCTGAAATAAAATAAAATTGTATAATGTTTCTAATGTAAAGGAAAATTTAAGACGATACGTAAAATATTTTCTTTAACAATTGTGTCATGCATGCGGCGTGATAATGAACTGAAAATAACCTCAATACCACAATGTGATGTACCGTTAAGTATATAATGAGGTCATAGCATAATTGACATTAAAAACGCAAAATTTTGTTAAGATAATCATTGGCTCTTATAAATTTATTCCAAGTAAAAAATGTTCGGCTAATATACATTGTGTCGATCGGGACGCGTGCACAGACAATCCGCTGACCTGTAATTATCCCGGCGACCTGTGACCTGTGGATCCCACGCCGCGTACATTCACACGAGAACACACCCATTCCCATACGAATCCGATTTGTTTACACTTTAAATAATTTTTGAAGCAATTTCAAGAATTCGTCGTAGATGTGGTTACTAATTATACATGTAGGTACTCACTAGGCAATCACCCGAAATAAGCGAAACGATTTAGTTTATAGAATAAAAATTTCCGTGCGTATAATACTATACACTTATAACTTTCGACTTACGTTAACTCCACAAAAGTCAAAACAGTCTTAAAATTCTAAGTAACTATTGCAAAGCTCGTCCACTTAAAAAAAATTGCGACATATAAAATGATTTTTAAGGTACATAATATGGGTACATACTACTTAATACATAAACATAGATTGAGAAGTGATAGTGCACACGTCTATTTGCAACGCCACGCGTCGGCACGTGTCGGAAAAGCGAGTAATGAGCCCGCACCTGCAGGTCACGAATTAAGGGATTTCTCGCGCCCTCCCGTGGGACCGGAGGGCTAGACTGTTTACTCCGTCAATATCCCATGTAATAACGGTAAACCAATATTGGCGAGCGTTACGGACGCGATATTCATGAAGTAATCAATAATGTAGCAAATAAGAACGTGGCATACACATTACATATACCTACGTATGTTTAATATTTATGCTATGTTCCTAAGCATAACAAATAAAAAGATCTTTACTTACAGATGATGACACAATTTAAGAATTCTTAATCAGGCAATTTAAATGAAGGTAAAACCATTTCTCAAAATAAAATACATTTGCATGGAATCAATAGGTAGGTACATATACACAAACGTTTTAAATACATACATATAACCTACCTTAGAATATCGAATAGTGTTTGAACAATGATTTATACGAACAGATAGGGCCGCAATTATGCCAATTAAAGGTTAAACTCAAGCACGCACGATTGTATTGCAGTGGTTCATTTACGAAATGCATGGACTATGGAACAATATCGGCGATCAGTCAGAGGTACACGCGATGGGAGAGGCACGCTCGCGGCACTCCCACGGCAAGGGGTGAACGTAAGCTAAGCAGTAAGCACTCCGCCCCGTCTAATATTCGATCATTAGGCCTTACTATTCTAAATTATATGCTAGACGTGCGGTAAAGATACCGCAAGGGTCAGGTGTTAGGCGATGTAGTCTATAAGTCACAATAAGGTTAATTAATCTGGTTGAATTTCTTTCATATAAGTAATACTGAAAGTAGCATTATCGATTTTACAAAACAATATATGAATAAAAACAAATCCTCACACTTTTAACGTTAATGCATCATCATAAACAATTTACACCTGCGAGAACAAAATTGTCCATGACGGAATGGTCACGTCGACCCAATGAAGTCATAAAAACACCTCACGATGTCCTTTCCAATCTCTCACTGTTTATACTCGCTGCTTTTTTATATCGAGACATTGTCTTCTTTTCACAAAGGATTGTACCTGTCTATTTAAAACAATATCACGGAACAAATTGCACAGCAAGGTGCTTTAGATGCGAAGATTATAAACGAACAAAAGGACGTACGTGAGGAGACAATATATTTTAATTTTAACATCCTGTTAACAAATATAATTTCTAAGGTAGCCACAGAACACGTTCCGAAATGGTCACTAACGAAAATAAATTATCTTACCTGATCGCTGAGACTTGACGACAAAAAACATTTTACGATAAAGTTTCCGATTTTAAAATGGACAATAATTATTCACCTTCACGAAATGTGTGATTTATATAAATAAAGTCACCGGCTTAGTTTTTACGTCGCCGAAAAAGAACTATAATTATGTTTGGATTTTTGGACAGATGATTAAATTGTACCTGTTTATTGGCGCCAGCAACAAACTTTTAAATGCGCACGTTAATATTAAGTGTTCGTTATATTATTTTCTTGTATAATTATATATAATTCACTGAATGTGTGATCTTTGTATACATAATAACCAGCTATAGTTTCCGCCGACAAGAGTTTAATTAAATTTGGATGTTTGATTGATGATTTCATACGATTATTGGAAAATGTGAATTACGTAATTTTTTAAACATTCACTTTATTTATCTTACCATTTTTTGTAAAAAAAAAACTTTATCAGTATTAAATTATTAAACTTTTAAAATGGAGTAGTTATAGTTTTATATAATATGATTAACTTTTGTGACTTCAGTTTATCTACAACAAAACAAACCGTATAAGAAATTTTAAACATTATGAAGATCTTTTATTGCCTTATTAAATAGGTATTTCACTACGCAAACAATAAAAACTCAAAAAGCGTTAAACTTAACGCTTAGAACAATATCTCAAGTAATTTAAATTAAAAAAAATCAGTTATAATGAAATGTGTACGAAACAAAGCCACTTGGACCTAATAAAGCAATTCACTACCTGGGTTCCTTACTCCCACCTCCAAGGTGACTTTTTTGCTGATAACTTTTTATTCGTTTTGTTAGCACGATTGGGAGCCTCTTTGTGTGGCCGAAATAATGTGAGATTTTTTTTACAATTACATTAAGCATGCTAAATTATACAGTCATTATGTTAACACGTTTGGTACACATGAGTTTATGTTATTAACAGCGGTGTGATAATGCCAATTCATGTGCATTATATTTCTATACAATTCTATACAATCAATGAAGACAATGTATATTGTAAATCAATCAATAATTAAAACAGATATAAAATACGCAGCAAAAATAAAATATTTACTAAATGCTTACCTGACAAACACAATTATTATGTATATATGTAATTACAAAAGTAGTTAACGTTGACACATTCAATATTACGGTATAGGTACTATTATTCTCATTTAATTCATAATAAATCTGATATACAAAAATAACCACCACATCCTAACCTGGCGATGCCACCAGCTACAGTATACTTAAAATTAGTCTGTATAGTATAATGAATAATAAACATTTGTTATTTAAAGTGACTTACACCTTAATATAAAACGCCTTTCATAAGCGATTTAAAACCTATTCTTAAATCGAGTCCAGCCTCCGTTACCTGTACGACAAGTGGATGCCATCACGTACAGGCATTGTGGCCGGCCCATTGTTCCGACACGGTGCCCGTGTGAAATATATTAGAACCTTTATCAAACCACTGAAAAACTCAGTAATGTCCAGTCGGATTATGATCAAAGATCGAACGTGATGCTATCTTTGTGTAGCTTTAAATTATTATGTCAGACTTTCAATTTATTGTATAAAATATTTGTGAGTTATAAGTTACCTATTTTTATATAAAGTAACTTATTTCAGGAAACACATTACATTTTTGTCAATGTATTTTGTCAAACAAACTGTCGTATATAAACTTTACTAATAAATACATCAATATTATGATGTATGGAAAGATAGAATTCTTATTTACTTTATAAAACGACGGATCCTTTTCGTCAACTAAAATTAAACAAAATATGTACAATAATCTGAAACTAACCTTAGTTATATAATTATAATAATAACCGATTTATAGTCTACAAAAGTCTTTAAAAGGAAATATTAAAATAATTTACATTAGTTAATCAGGAATTATTTAAAACGAATGCACAAAAGTGCGTTGAGCGCAATGGCCTAGCCAGGGCCGTGGGCCGCGAGCCGCCCAGCGCAAGGCAATACAAGGCAGACGCCACCGCGGCCGGCGAGCGAGCGCTGCGCCGCCATGGGAAAATCAGGCTTCGCCGGCCCCTCCGCGCCATTGGCCCGCCCCGACCCGCCCCGCGCCCCACGCTCGCCCATAAATACAATCCCGCACCGCGCATCACTTCATTCCTCGCTAGCATTTCGCCTGACCTACGCGTCACGTGTGTGTACAGTGTTCGTGTTTAGTGATTATCAGTTATCACGATGAAAGCCATAACGGCCGTGTGCGCGACCGGAGCGTCAGTTCCCGCTATCGCCAGTGGACGGGTGCAGAGGCACAGGGACGGAGAGAACGCAGAAATACAAATGTACCTCTCGAAACTCCAGGATCTCGTGCCTTTCATGCCTAAGAACAGGCGGATTTCGAAGTTGGAAGTGATTCAGCACGTCATCGATTACATTTGCGACTTGCAATCGGCTCTGGAGAACCACCCGGCGGTGGGCCAGTTCGAGGCGGAGGCGGCGTTGGCGCCTGCGTGCTCCTCGCCCCCGAGACCTCGTCGCCGCCCGCTTGGCCCCAGACCTGCCCCAAACACCATTCTCCCCACTGAAAAATCCCCCGTTACATCATCGACACATCACATCAGTCATATGGTAAGTCTAAAACTTTATTAAATACCTTTTAACTAGAACTAGCATCCCATTTTTACATTTACTAGCGGTAAATACTTTTAAATTGCCGTTTTAAATATCGTATAACTTCACCGCTCGAATAGATATTGCATAAAAACTTAATGAAATCGGCCGTGTCTGTGTTTTTGCGGCGCGCACCTGCGTGTTTCGCAAGCGCGGGAAGGTAAATGTAAAAGCAGAGATGCTGACAGTTTCACAACATGTGACGTATGCTTGTTCTAGTATCATATATTCATTTGTATTTTTTGTTCCATTCTTAAAAATAACAATCTTTTCTTAACCAAAAGATTTTACTGTCCACTAATAATAGGCTCTACATAAAGAAGAGCTGGATTTAATGTAACAAAAAATAACATACGAGTATTTTAAGTTTAGTTGCGTGTCGGTGTATCAGTTAAATTATTTAATATAGTATTGCACTGTAATAAAATTGAAAGATAGGTAAACATGAAGTCGATGTAGTCCGCTATCCGCGTGCGTGACTGTTTTGAATTTCAGCCTTGAAGCGAGCCACCTGCGCCGGCGCCGCGTAAACGACCATGTACTGACACGATCTGAATATTCAACGTATATTTATTCTACCTCGTTTGCCATTCCGTATGACACCTGCGTGATTGCCATTTTACTAGTCCTCTTAATTACCGCAGACCGCCACAAATATTTCAATTAACGTCAGAATACAAGTTGAAACTCGTACACCGTGAGTCAACCGTAAGCGCGATTCTTTTAATAACCAAAATGCATCGTTATTGTGTCGGTGTCTGCGTCGAGCAGGTGCATCTCGAAGGATTTATACACGCTGTACAAGCCCCCGGCAATGCGTGCTCGTTAATACTTGGTCGCGCCACGTAAATTTTAATCACTGCCAGTTGTTGGTTCTGTTCAAAACAAGCGTGATTTAGGAGACACAAGCTGGTCTTCTGTATTCAATAAGAAAGTTCACTGCGAACAATAATTTACGATCCATCCTCGTTTGATTGCAATTTACAGAGGTATTTTTAAAATTCGTTTAAAACTACTGCGATGCTACATTTAATATGTTGAAATGCATCATTATGTTGTTTTGTAAAACAAAGTTAACATACACGAAATCGCCTAGGGCTATATATTATCTGATCAAAGACGCCGCGTATAAATCAGCAATAATGTGTACCTAATATAAAAAACTTGTTGGTCGAAGACAACAAATTACTGCCTTAAGCGCCGGCAACGGGGCGCTGTATCAACGAACCCAATATTATTTACTAATACAAGGAATTGTCGGAATGTGGACTGATCTAACCGCATTCTTGAATATCAAATCAAACCCACAAGGACACACTATTCGTGCTCTGTATTACCGTCTGCATCGCTCAGATAGATGGAAAAAAACATCAAAAAAACAAGACTTGTATCGTGTTGGAATTTAAAACAGCGTCTTGTTCGTGAAGCGGCATTTCACGGCGATATCTCGTGAGGCATCTCTGTGCCACAAACCTCGGTCACGATCATACACCACGGGGTACTATCGCAAAACGAGACAGTAAATTGTTCGCCGCAGCTGCCTCACGACCGTGGGACTGTACCGACAAGTTAATCGCACCTTTAAATTTCCCTGTATCTTATTTATATCTTTACATCTTTATATTCAATCTTATCCTATTATTTCTTACCCTTTCACGATTATAAATGCCAATATGATCGTGATCAATGAATTGACTTTTCGCTCCGACCGTAATAAGCTGTTAAGTACCAATTATAATGAAAGCTAGGCGTGTAACCTGCACAGCTCACCCTCTATTACAACACAATGCCACCCTATTTTGATAGCCATAAACCATAATTTACGGACATGATAATACGTTTTTACTAATGTTTCTCTTCAACTTCCCTTTTCGCACGAAAAGCATTCTTATAAAACGTGGTTTTGGTAAAATATTTAAATGTAAGTTCTTAATTAGGTGTTGGTATGGCAATGTGTAAGTGAAGGAGGCAGTAACCGGCGCCCACGCAACGCGTCTCAGTCAACAATCAAGACGGCGAAACTAACGCCAGGTGTCCGCGCCCACGCTCT
Organism: Eurema mandarina; assembly: GCA_018238005.1. NCBI lineage: Eukaryota > Metazoa > Arthropoda > Insecta > Lepidoptera > Pieridae > Eurema > Eurema mandarina. The sequence goes on from DWAJ01003232.1 coordinate 12,699, forward strand.
CCGCTTACTCGCTCCTCTGAATAATATCTTTGTCTCCAAACCTCACGCATAAATCGTGCACGTGAAAGTTTTACGATCACCTTTATGTTTCTTCGAACTAATAAACTTAAGAAGTCTCGGTAGACAATGCAACAGCGCGAAATGTTCCCTGCACGTGCATCAATTTCTCCAATCGCACGGATTTCATCGACCACAATCGATCGAGGGCATTGTGCGGGTAACGGTCGTCACAGCTGCGTGTGACTACACGTGACGATGCCGGTGGCGGATAGCTAAATAAATGCAATGTACCTATTCATTATCCCACAATGCTCCTCTCATAAAAAGGATTTCACGTGTTCGCTCGCGAAGTCCCGATCCGTTCGGGGACATGTGTGCCCTCCCTTTGGTATGTCCGTAAATAGGGTATGGCCACGTGCGGCCGTTCAGCTGTGCCGCGGATGTGCAGGGACGGGAAACGGTAATCAAACACTTACTGATACTCCGATACGCGACCGGCTACTGGCCGATAACACTAACCAAGAAGTCTGATTAACTCGATTGATTTTAACATGTGTCTGTATGAGGGATATGCCATGTGTCAATTAGAGTAAATTGGGGTAGGAAAATAATAGGCTTATTGACCGGACACTAATGAATTAAAACAGTGTTGAAACACAGCGCATATGTGCTGACAGATGGCCGGACGCAGGCGGGATGCGCATGTGCCACCCGATACATTGCTAGTCGCAACTCGCAATACACAATCACTTATAACTAATTAGTAATTACCCATGTACCATGAAGTTATCCTACTATTTCTGTGACACTTATTTTGTTTTCTTTTTGTTACAGACTCCAGAAAAGCAGGAGCAGCCGGATAGGCCAATGTGCTAAAGTTAAGGTTTAGTTTAAGGACAATAAATTATAAAGATGAGAATATTATACGTGGAAGGGCATGATATGCACTTCGGAGGCCCGGCGAAAGGAGCAAGAAGTCCTCACACCGGGACCCTCCAGCATCAGTTCCAGTGAAAATCATCTTCTGATGATATCCTAAGTTCGATCTCGTTATGATCAATAATAATCTATATAACTTAATTTCGTGGCATTACGCAGAAGACTAGAAGACTTAGCATTACAATGCAATTGAGGGCGACACCGCGCCGCCGCGATTTGTTTTGTTATAACGTTTTGTGTAAAAAGCTTTACTAGTTATTAACATAGGCGGGTGAACGTGAACACATCTGTAAATAATGTTACTTTGAGTTGTTTACGACATGTATAATATAAGTCACTTCATATTCGGTATTAATGATGTTCAAATACAGCACGATAAATTCGTACAAAGTCTATAGTGTAAAATTCTGCTTAATTTCTTACTCTTAAGTTTTAAACGATGCTTCCATTTATATCAAAGATGTAAATCGATTTTAAGTTGATTTACCTATATTATATTATTTTAAGTTAATCTTGAGTGTGATTATGCATGGCGATTTTGTTGCTAAATAGATTATGGGTTTATTATTGGTTTATGTACAAAACGCAAGGAAAATATATTATTAATTTATAAATATGCGTGTTGTACAGACTAATATGTAAATAGTGTATGTAAAAATATATGGAAAATTTAGCAAAAATTATAAATTGGAGACCTTTATGATTTATATTGACTATAAGGTGAAAATGCTTTAATTATCTTTACTTATCGTGTATTATGATTTACATAGACTGTTATAGTTTTAGTTATGGGTATGTTCGGTAGCGGTCAGACTATGTATTGTTATAGAATATCAGTCATGTATGTGATACTTCTGTTATGGCTGACATTCAATAATTTGATTTGTACTCGTTTGAAAATTATTACATATATCTAAAATATTGGTTTACATGCGCTTAAACAACTGTATTAACTAAGTTAAAATTCATGACATAATTAAGATGTAATAATTATTTTAATTATGTAATGAATGGGGATAGATCACTTAATGAATGTCAGCCCGCATATTTGGAGCCAGTATGTAGTGTTTGGGAACTAATTTTCAATCTACGTCACAAACAAATGTACCGTTTTCAATTTATTTTAAAATATCTCTCTCGTTTGTCGCACTTTTTTGTGTTATTACTTACTACCTGCAAATACATGAAAAAACAGAAAATAAAATATTACAACATACGACATGGTTTCCTTACAAGTGTCCTCGTACTTAAAAACATTTTTCAAACATACATATAAAATTAATATAAGAACTCGTACATGCCACTCTAGTTCCGTAATTCGTACTTAGCACTGATATTGTACTTTTTGAGGATAAAGTTTAATGCTACACAATATTATAATAACACATATTGTCGCAGTGATAATAACTTCTTATTTCTATCCAGTATCAGTTCCTAAAAGGAATCACTCACCACTAGTTTTACTACTAGTGTAATAAAGGGTAACAAAGAAAAATAAATAAATAAATATTTTTATTTATTTTTTTTATTTATACACTTTATTGTACATTAAAAATAATACAAAATGAGCACATATATAAAAAGACACAAAAAATAACGTACAAAAGGCGGCCTTATTGCTAACTAGCAATCTCTGCCAGGCAACC
>DWAJ01003233.1:0-15274 GCA_018238005.1 Eurema mandarina
ACATTATGCTGGCCCTTGTCATATAATTTTATCTAAATAAAAAAGATTTTTCTTTCAATAAATTAAATGTAATGTCTAAATAGTATCTTATTAGTAGATATAAATATGTAGAAATATGTAACTGTTCTTCTACGTAACACAAATCCAATTAACCCGGGAATAAGTTTGTGCAATTTATCTGAAATTAAAGGAAAATCACATTTTAGTGGACCTGTCATAACTTATAACAATTGATTACGATGGCGATTAACTTTAGAAACTGTAACAATTCCTTATTTATGACAAAATGCTTTTGTATATCAGCGAAGCTGTAGATCTTGTAAAGCTTTCTTTGTTCGAGATAATCAATCATTTTTAGGGACCGAACTTTAAAAGAAAACGACAACCAATCCTTTTAGTTTCTTTTAATAGCTGTTGTATAGTTTGCGAGTGAAAATCTTTATATATATTATCGCTTTATAAATTGCTCGAGTAAAGATATATTAAATTGTAAATAATTAGTTCAATACACTTTATGGCTAGTATCTCAATGTATGCAATTGCAAAAGCAAAAATGTACCTCATATTTGTCCGATCGGTACTCATTTTTGTAGGAATTTATAAAGAATGTTATTATGAATTCTATTCTACTTACCCGTTTGTAACATGGTAAATGTTTGACGCTTAGCACCAATGATATTATATTATGTTCTGAGAGATGTAATCGATACGTTCAGAACACAAAATTTTGAAGACACGAAAAAATTATACCGACAAGCTATATTCTGGAAAAAACTAAAAATGCCATTTTGTGTGTTTAAAATGTGCACTGATAGCACCAATTATGATACAAAATTAATAAAATACAAGGGATCTCATAGCACATGTACATGCATGCATGCTTCTTAATATTTTGATAATTTTAGGTTAGAACAAGGACAAGTGATTGGTCGCCGGTCTTATTTTTATTTGCATTCACGCGCAATCGACGAAACTAACTGTCTCTTTTTTTCTTGTTGGATTTATAATTTATCTCTTTCTATCGTTTGGACTTGTGAAAGAAAACTATGTATGTGTGCCCTCGTAGTGCATGCGGAACACTTTTTTCAGTTGATTTGTACGTGTATAACATATCTATTAAATATAATATCATTGCTTAGCACTAAGAAGCAAAAGCGGTGTCAATGGAGCGACTAAAATAAATATAAAATGTAGCCATTTGTGTAGGTGTATGGTAAGCACATCAATGTGAGGAAGCTAACGAGATGCTTTATCATGCCTCACAGATTAAGCCGCTACGGGAGCTATGAATTACACGTCCCGAAAGAGTTGTCGAATCTAAAATAAATCACTATTTAACGATGCCTATTTGTTACGTGTTTTTAAATGGATCTATCTTTAAGGCTATTTTGTTTTATGTAGAAGGGAACAACGTGGAATTAAGGGATGATTTTACCTAAATTAAATATATGCAGTCTATTGAATCGGGGATTTAAAATTACCTTCAAAGATTACCATAAATATCGTTACCAAAAGTTCAGGTAGATCCATAAGGTTGGGTATAAACCAAAAATCCTTGGCGTGATTCACTGCTAAAACGAAAAGGCACGTGTGTCTGATGACCGACAAATGACTTACTCAAACAAAACGTCATAATATAGATGACGCCGCTGCCTAGAATTATATATTTACCTCAGTCTAGCCCCGTTTGACTAATCTTGAAACGTGATGTAATGCTGGTAAAGGGCGTGTTGGGTTTTTACAGCTCGTGCCATTGCGGTAACCGGTCCATTTATTTTATTCTGTTTTAATAATATACCTATTTGTTTATTTTTTATCGATAATTGACCTGATGAAGGAAAATCAAAGTACCATTTAGTAATAGGAACTCCTGTTTATACTTACCAATAAATTAAATTCTATTTTCTACAGAGATTCTTACGTCGTTTTTAAGATCGTTGCCGTGTCTTCTTATATATAAGTTTAAGTATATAATGTACTAATCTATAAGAATCGGTAATGATGGAATAAAAAGAAGATTTATATAAAGACCAAAGGATTTCGGTGCTCAAATTGCAATTTTCTGAAGGGTTTCTTTATTTTATTTTTGTAATTCAAATTATAGCCTTATGGATTGTCTATCAAAGTAGCTCTGTATCGATAAATTATTGGCAAAATGTCTTTTTGCCTATGTAGTACAAATAAATTATATTTATTCACAACAACACATAAACTACCATTACAGGATACCTAATTCAAATATTTGTACAATTACAGTAGGCTGCTTTTGCGATCTTATTCATATTACAAATAAACTCAGCGCGCGCATCATAGAAAATAATAATAAAATAAATAAATAAATATTTTCTGGACATTTATACACAGCGCCATCTAGTCCCAAGCTAACCAGAAGGTTGTGTTATGGCAACTAGATAACGGAATAAATTACATATACATACTTTTCTTTTGTAAACATATACATACAATACATAGCAAAACCCAGGCCCCAGAAAAATACAAATGTAAATAACAAATATATTTTTCCGGTGTGGGGATCGAACCCACGACCCTTCGCGCAGAAAGCAGTTGTCTTACCACTGCGCCCAACGGTCGTCAAATGTTAAGAAACAACAAGGAAATCTTCCCTACATAGAATAGTCTATACGCATATGCGCAGTGAGTAAAATACAGTAAGTTAATAAGTAGGTAAAGTCTAACTTTAGATTAATAATATCGAGCGATCGTTCACACACGAACATAATTATGGTGACGCTCTGCGGCTTATTATGTAATTAAACACGCTTTATTGGACATTCCCTCATCGGATAATATAATATTACATGTACCACTAAAATTGCTTTACCATAAAATTTATGTAATGATTATATCGATAATTAACGGTAGGTAAACTGAAATATGTTTCTATTTTTGGTTGATTCGTTCATAGCTAAGAAAAAGGGTTTTTTACTGAACTGTGTAAAAAATATGTGTTTTGCACTGACTACTCAAAAATACTTTTGGATTAGATGTATGTAGATAAATTTAACACTTCAAATATTTCTATCCTACCCCCTGGTTGGCCCCCTGGTACCTTTTACCTCACTGTCTCACACCTACAAATCTTACCTCACTTGAAAACCATTTTTGTACTTCAATTTAATTCTTAAACAATCGAAATTGGATCAGCTGTTATCGAAATATGCACTTTGCGACACATTTGGCGATTCCGTTTTATATTATAGAAAATTTGCTTGTATTGTGAAATCTACCCAATTGTTTTTTCATTCGTTCTCAGGGGAAATAAAGATTTTTTGAAATTTAAACTTAATTACTTACTTATGTACTTACTTACTCCTTGGGCGCGCTGACCCCGAAGTGGGTCTTGGCCCCTGATACGAGAAATTAAATTACATTAAAATTTAATTGGGTTAATAATATTTAGAAAACGTGGTGTGAAAAAACAATGCGGATGTTAATATTCCACTGACAACAATGTTTGTATAATAATAATAATAATTAATATAAATTTGTGTATTATATTAAAGATAAACTACATATAAATTAATATAGTAATATATAATGATTTTCAACAAATCTCTATAGTATATAACTTATAGCGCACATTAACAAAACATGAAACACGATAGCATTGTGCCGGTAAACTCATTAATGCTCCGACACGCGTATCTTGCTTACCAAATTATATTCTAGCCCGCTTTCGTTATCTATTTTAAGCCACATTTTATAAATTTAAATCAGAATTTAAAGTATAGCCACTACTTATTACTTAGGCATTTATCAATTCTAACATTGCTGTTATGTAATATGTATTTTAATAAACTTTATTTGAGATTATTACTCACAAAGCTTTAATAGTATTTTGAGTATTTTTTTGTGCTTAACATTTTACTATTAATATTATTTTTCTTCTTATAATAAAAGTTCTGCTGGAATAACTTTTCGAATACCATTTTATTAAAATACACATTTTTACCATTTAAGCAAAAGTACAATATCAAGCAGATTTATTTTGAATACTAAGTATATAATAATAATAAAACTAACAATAATGAAGCAAAGCTTAAATACTTAGATTAAAAACGTTTAATGCTTAGATTAAACGTTTATTCTTGAAGCTATTTAATATTAATCAACAAAAAAGTCTGATGATCTAAAATTATTTAACTGCTTTTTCGCTGTACAGTTTACTACCGAATCTACAGCTTGGAATTACCTGTGTAAAAATACTAATGTGAAAATGATGTTTCTACCGAAATAATTCAGCGTCTTTTATTACTTTAGCCATTAACCCATCGAAATGTCTAAACAATACGTATTTCACTCTGGTAATAAAGTCGTCCCAGGTGAACTGTTGTGCCCTATTATTGCTTTGGCTTTAATAAAATTGACGACGCAGACTCATTACGTTTTCACTCGATGGCGATCGCAGATTCGAAGACAATTCGAAGATATTATAAAGTGAAATCATCGAAATAAATATATCGCTCTTGATTATGCATATTGTAGTTATATAATGCTATATACGTAGGTATACGTATATAGCAATATAAATCTAATGAAATATTTGAAATCGAATTAACTAAGAAAAATTAGACCAAGTTAAACAAATTTGTTTTCTTGGATTATTTACATATTATTATAGTATTATAAACAAAATATAATGCAGAATACTAATTATCGTTTTTATGAATTCGTGTTGCACCTTGTACCATCGCAATAAAAATATTAAACTAAATATATTTGAAATTAAAGCCTCCAGTATTAGCAAGATCATCACTTGTTGCCGCGGCGTTTTGGCGCGTCGCCAAGACAACTTTATTCATTATTGAGCTACGCCGAATTGCATTTCTAAAGGTAGCCTTCCTGAGCTTTCGTAATTATATATATTAGGGTATATTTAACTTTTGTTAAGGAACAAGAGCCGCTAATTTTCACATATGACAACAAATGTTTATAATACAGAAAAACAGACTAAGAAGGAACTGAATAAAAGGATAAGCCTTGACAGTTAAATGCATAACAGAATGAATAATTTATAAATTTAACTAGAATTTTAATCGGTTCGTTTTAAAAAGCCTCAATTAACAAAGTTCCTTGTAGAAATTATGTGAAAAATACGTTTGAGTCTACTCTTTTCTGAAAAAAAACCTGTCATATTTAGTAGCATGGTAGACATTAGCTTATTTTATTTAATAAATACTAATTAAAATCAAACTCAATAATTCATTTTTAGAATATTGGAATATTCTATTTTACTTTAAAAAATGCAACGTATTCCAAATATTGGATTAAATTACATTCCAATTTGATTATTATATATCGTTTTGTACGTACAGTGTGATCTAAATTAATTATCTGTAACATTATACCAGTTTAAAAACATTTGTTTCATTGATTGAAAATAACTTTAAAATTAAAATGTTTCTAGTAGGAAATGTAAAGGGGTTAAAAATCTACATAGTTTAAATTACTTAACTCAACTTTATAATCTTAAAAACTTACCTATTTCAAATAAAAATAAATTATAATTTATTTTAGACACAGACAAGACACAAGTGAGTTTTCGTATGCTACACAATATTATCACATTCTTACAAACTTGAAATTTCCGGCAAGACTAGAAAAGTTTGTGTATATTTTAATTGGAGTTAGGTGTAAAAAATGGTGTCATCACCATGGTAAGCCTAACAAGCCAAATAAAAATATTTTACTTTATCGTGCTTATTTTTAAAATGTCGTTTTGGATATAACATTAATCTAATTTGTTTTATGGTTAAGTACGTCGATGAATGAATTATTACAATTACTTTTTATTTTATTTTAAAACAATCCTTGATTATTTACAAGTATTACTCGCAGGTACAACTAATGATCATATATTGGAAATTTACACAAGTCTTTGGGTTTTCCTGTTTATGGATATATAAAGGAAGTAGGAACGCTTACTGCTAACATTCGTGTAATTAGGTCTATATAACTGGCCTTAAACTTTATGTTTTGCTAATTTAATTGTAAATACATATGTATATTTTAGCTTATTAATGCTTATCCATATTGATAAAAATGGGATACAACAAAAAATGCTTTACATTTAGAGGGGAGTTGTACTGAATTTACACACCGATCTGTTGCCACCTTCACTCCTGCATTAATTTCTTATTCTTACTTCTAATGTTGTTTTTCTCTAAGTTATACTTTATTAAACTGTTCATAGAATTTCTTAGCAGCTCGTAATGCATCTGTTATAAATTTATCTTCACAAGGATTGTCGTCGAAGAAAAACGCACCACATTTTAATGTCACCGAGCAAAACTCATTCATGACTTTTTGATCGTCACAGCAGCCTAATATCGCTCTAGCACACGGCGTTAATACTTTAGGTGGCTGTTCAATCATACCATGTCTGGTTTTGAGTATGTAAATTAATTCTTGATATGTCAAATTTGCTGGACTTTTAATCGTGCCGGCAAGCGGTATTTCAGTCGTCGCAGTAACTATTTCACGTGTATAAACAGCATTTATAGCAAATAATATGACATAACAGCTGAGGCTCAGCAGCGCCATCTCTGAAACAGATATGAGTAACTTTATTTGACACAATAGTCATATGTTTTTACTTCATTTAGATAAAATATATGTTATGGTTCTAATATAATATGATCTCCTAAGCTAGCCATCCTGACTTGTCATGCTATTCTCTATATTTTTCTTTGTGTATTACATAAAAAACCTTTTATTATAACCATTTAAAGATAAATATATAGGTATATAAATAATAAATATAGTACGGCTTCTTTAACCTTCACCAAGCTTCATCATTACAGCGTAAATAGTAAATTGTCGCACGGCCCTGAGTTAATTGTATGGGTTTTCCAACTTTAAGGATAATAATGCGAATAAAATAAATATGTACACCGATTTGATATTATATTAAAATGAAAAACTCTTTTATCATCTTTCTTAATATTACAGATAAATAAATTACAAAATTTTATAGGTTATAAGTTAGTAGAGATAGAAATATACATATACAATATAATAAATATACATCGGGTATAAAAAGGAGATGAAATATACAAACTAAAATTAGTGCCTAGTAATGAAAGAAAAAGACAACAATGCGCCATCTCAAACAAAATACCAAAAATACTGAGTAGAGAACAAATTACCTGTTTAATGAAACGTCGCTCCAATTTCCTAAAACACTGATTTATTTAACATGAACACGAGCTAATAAAAATATTCTCAAGTCACATTTGTTATTTTTTCCTAACAAGACTTATTATTTATTTAGTAACATTTGTTAACACAACACTAAATACTGATATAAAAATTGCTGAACAAAATAACTTTTATATGCACCGACGTCCGATGTGTAATCCGAATGTCAGACATCTGGTCTTAGTTCAACTTTGTGACCTCTTAAGTAAACACCTTTCCTTGAATAAAAAATTACCAATTCTAAAAATATTTTAAGATAATCGGCTGTACGTCAATATTTTGCGAAATGAATCCGCGTCATTTAGACATTCTGGAATATCCATATTGTTATGACTTTAAAATTATATATTTCATTGTATCCGGTATCTGGATCGTTACTTCTGATTGTGATTAATTATTATTTATGTGTTGTGTGCGAATTAATTAAAATATGTTTATTTCTTCTAGCTTAAGCCAAATTCTAGAATTGCTATTAAATAAAAGAAAATAAATTCATATATTATGTTATCTTTAATAGTCCTAAAATGAAAGCTTCAGTCAAACTGAAGAGACATAAATAATGAATACTAAATAAATACTACCCGTTAATTACAATGTTAGCCTTATATTTATACTTAAGTTGAATCGTTGTAGAAGTATATTAAATGTTCTATAGATCTTTTAACGAAGGGCAAATCGCAGACGTTGGTGATACGTAGGCATTCCTCCGCAATGTCACAATGTCGACGCTGGTTTTTCGAAGTACAGCATGCTACTACGGCAGCTTCACATTGCACTGTATTCTTATCGCGAGATTGCTTCTCTAATTGTTTTCTATTGGTCTGTAAGACTTGGCTGGAAGCAGGTAGTGATGGTGGCAGAGGCGGGGGTGGTGATGGGGCTCGCCCTTCATGTAGCGACAGCACGTTTTTTTGTACGGTTTTATGAGGCGGTGGGGGCCTGCGAACATGTTTCAGTATAGTGATAGGTCTATTGTAAGCCTCTTCATTTTCTTCCGCATTTTCATTGTTTATAACTCCCCAATTTAAACGGACGTCTTCCATATCCGGGAACCGTGACGTGATATTTATATTTTTTAAAGCGCCATTGTTATTCGATTCGTCTTGACCTTGCACCGGGATATTTACCTTTTTCAAGTTACTCGGCGCGCCTTTAATTTGCGGCAATATCGCTATACACAAGCCAATGTACGTAAATATTAAAACGTCCATCTGAAATAAACGAGTATAGTTCATTAATTGTGTAAGAAAATTTAAATGATTTAAGACAATGTCGTAAAAATCACTCACATTATAATTTGTTTCACGGTAACAGTTTATTTTTTTTAAGTTAAACAGATGCTGCGAGATCCATTCGTTCAATTGAACGTGGCTAACTACGAATGCGTCATAGTTTCGCTGGAGTCGTGTTAAATACATAGTACCGATTGACGACAGCTCTGGCTCAGTGGTAAGGATACCTAACCACGATTGCGTACTACGCCACGTAATTCCGGGTTCGATTCGCAATTAAATGGATATCATACTCATATTTAGAAATATATTTTCCACTAAATCCTTTATGAGCGCATATTTTATAAAGATGAGAACATGGATGGGACATGTAGAAATTCAGGTCAATTAAAATTCATAAAAGGTATGGCAAAAATTATATTATTTTAAATGGAGATCTTTAGATTTTTGTTTAGATTTGGTTCTGAAAGGCTTTGGCCAAAACTAAGATATAAAGTTCCATATCAATGTTTTATTACAATATTTACATAATACACAATATGTATTACAGTCCACGATTCTCTAGAAGTTCATACGTTTATTGATCAATAAAATTTACCTTTTATAGTATCTTTTGCGTCAAGGCTAGAAGAATTAATTATTAGATGATTTTAAAAAATTAATTATTCTAAATTATTCCATAAACAATTATATTTACCTTTATTTTATTTATTTATTTAAAACACTTTAGGTACTAATTAATATTTATTCTTAACTAAAATATAATTAAATATGTTGTCGATAAAAATAAAGGATTTTGTCTTTATCAGATGTCTAAAATATGAATAGTAATAATGTCAGCAATTATTAGTTAGAAGTTTACACTTAAATTTAATAATAATTCAAGGTTTCAGGTAAGTACAAATTTAAACCTTAAAACTTTGGGACGATCGGAAATCATTATATAAAGATAAATCTTAATTTACGTCTCAATTTATACATGCTACATGCATAATATATCCGAGCGAAGCCGGGGCGGATCGCTAGTAAAACATAAAATTTGCGCCAACGACGTATAAGTAATTTTTGTATGATACACTCGTACAGTGACCCGCGACCGGTTCAACACTGGCTACAAATGCCCGAGCGCACGTCCCTTACTCGTATATATAATACTTGCATTACAGAAAAGGTTTAATTTTAATATAAGAAGAACATCTATTTAAATAATCAAATAAGAATGCACCACGTTAAAATTGATACTTTATTGATTATTTTCTTAAGACAAAACAATGATATTTATTTACTTATTATTACTTTTTGTAAGAAGTTTGCATAAGACCTATTTTTTACGCTTTCAGCAAATAACTTCACCTGAATGTTGGATTACACAAAAGCTATTGCCTATGGCTATTGCGTTCCCCACGACCGCGAGGGGAAAATTCGATTCCTGCTTGAAAATCACTTAGAAAAGATAGCACCTTTTTAATGTGTACTTGTATACCTTTTAATGTGTTATCCCGAACTATTTTAAATAAATCAAAAAAAGTTTGCTGTATGACACTGTCGTTGGAAGGTTTTAACAAATATACAGACAAGGTTCTACTAAGACATTTATTATTTTATTTACAAATTTATTGTATAATTTGAGTAAATATATATTCATGTGATTTACTTTACATAACTTAACATATTATTGAAAAAAATAGTGAAAAACAGCGACAGCCATAATGTTTACACATCACAAATCTCAAATGGCTTGCAAAAATGATAAATACACAAATTTAAAACGAGAGTTTAAATAATCTATGCAATAAATAATAATATTTTAATTTATTCGTACATAATATGTGATTATTTAAATAAAGTTATTTTTTAAATACATCCATGAATCAATTTTATATATTTAACATTTATTTGTATAACAAAAGGTTTCTTCGGTTTAACTATTAATAGTTGAATTAATATTGAGGAATTGTTAACAATTCCTCAATTACATTGAACTAACTAATAAAATATATCAGGTGGCTTTTTTGTTGTATAACGTTGCTAGGTTATCAATTACTAAAGTTTTGCTTGATTTTTACTATACTCGTAACATTCCATAAATATCTAAAATCTTTGCACTTACTGAAGATTATACTCACAAAGGAATAGTTGCTGTCAATTAGTGTTTTTAGTTTTACTATAATAATAAATTCAGTATTATTTAATATGATATAACACCGATATTTTAAATTCATATAAATGTATAGGAACAATATTTATTTCATTTAAATGACTTCCAGAGTTAAATAACCACAAATAAAAGACAAACAACAAATACAACGCCATCTATCTTTTCATTGACGTAACTTTGTTATCATAACGACCAAAATTAAACAACAGTACTCTCACTCAATATATTAAAGGACAAAGTCAATATTTTTTATTAATATCCTTTTATTGCTGTCCGCGAAGTGGTTTTTTCGAATTGCAATTTTATTGCTACGCCTATTTTTTATATTTACGTTTTAACATTTTTATTAAACCGTAATTTCATTAGTGCCTATTATTACCATGTTCTTAACTACCTTCGGAAGTATTTTTTGACCCATAGTAATACTGTAATTTGTTAATTATTTTAAGTATCACCTGAGGGTCGCATGGACTTCCTAGTTCTGTTGGATTACTACAATTATTAGATCTAAAACATTCATAGGTCACTTGAGGTTTGTGACAGCAAGTAACTGCGGCACTTTCACAAGAAGAGATGCCTACATTGTTTTGAGGAGGTATTGCAGGGTTATCTTCAGTAGCTACATTCGGAGGTGGCCCCATGTCCGCATCCGGCTGTTCTGGGGCTGGTTGCAGGCCAGCCTGAACGCTGCCATGCTCTACAGGAGGCGAAGGTATGCTTGATGGCCGATTTGATTTTATCGGATTAAGAGAAATTGGTCTACTTCCATCTGTTTCATCTCCGCTTTCATAGTCTGCATTTGTATCGCTTGTACTCCAAATTTCGCGAGAATCCTCAATGTCTGGAAATCTATCGTTAAATACAGGTACATTCGCATTTGTTGCTTGGGTATTGTTAGTTGTAGAACTTTTATCAGGATTGCTTGGCGGTGGTTGTATATCGGGTAGCGGTTGTTTAGAAGGGGTAAGTGGTTGATTGTTCGTACACGGACACCTTATGTTGGGGACATATAAAAATGGAATATATGTTGGCCGTGGTATTGTCGGTGGAGGTAAGTATGTCCGTTGGTTAAATGTATTTGTTATGTCTTGTAACCTCCTTAGTATTATTTCCAAGGGATCATCTCTTTGTTTATTAAATGAAGAAAACTCAGGATTCATATTGTAATCTAAATTATAATCTAAATAGTTGTAGAATCTTTTTTCTCGCTGTCCGGATGCACCTCCATTTGCAGATTGTATGTTTTGTGCCGTGCCGTACGGCTCACCATCTAGCTTTGGACTGATATCCTCTTCAGTTACAATTTGTTCCACATTGCTCTCGTTCGCGGTAGTATGAGAGAGTGTGCACAATAACACAGTGCCGATGAGGATCGCTGCTTGTTTTGTCATCTGAAATTAATAAAAGTTTTCATTAAAATTATGCATAAATTGGACCAATAAAAACATATATACGGTCGAATTGAGAAATCTCCATTTTTGAAGTCAGTTAAAAAGCATCTGTGACTTTCCACTAATATTTAAAATTCTATCTAAACTAGTTTGTAATTTAATGAAATCGACGTTGAATCAGTCTTTGTCACAATACATCGCACAGACGTCACATGCAACTTAAATAGGTGGCTACATAAAAATATTCTAGCAACCTTTTTAAGTTCAAGGTCAATTGCTTTGTATGGATTAACAATTCAGGTTTTGAATACATATTATTTTCTTTTAAGGGCTATGATAATGTTTCCTAATGTCACTATTTTATAAAACAATTTAAAAAATACCCAATACTTTAATTATTTCTTACTAATTGAGTGCGGTGTATTGAGTATAGGTTACAGAAATAAAAGAGCTGTGAGTGTTGTGTTGTAACTAACGTGTAATATTTCTAAAGATCTGGCAAGTGAAGATTTAGAAATATTTCGTCAATTGTGCCATAGCCTGCGAAATCTCTGTGTTAATTATTTTAACGTTTCGTTTTAAAGACGTAGTTAATAGTGTAATTTTACACTAGTATAATAATTTATAACGATTATAAGTATGGAAGCAATTTGTGTTTTATAAAAAACAATATTGTTTGTTTATGATACAATTAAATGTAATGAAACAATAATCACAAAAGTGCATCTAGGCTACGCAGTTACTGATCTCAGGCTTAAAGTTTAGTTCAAATTTATTCCAACGTCATATGCCAAGTTAAATCTACGAAGCCTTATGATCTTAACATATAACTTACATTTATTTTAGTCGTCGCTTTTATGTGGGGTATCCCCAAATTATAAGAATATATTTACTTACTTTCCTGCTAGCCTTTATTAAGGCTTTAGTTATACAATATAATACAATTAAATATCTTTTTCATATTTTTAATACAACTACAAAACTCGGGATTAACGTTCAGAACGTAATTTTATGCGATATGGTATTGTACTAGTAAAGATGTATTATGACGTGTCGACATAATATGTCATTCCAGCAGCAGACAAATGCGATGTTATTTTTCCAAGTGATAAAATTTTCGACTAATTTGGCCAAGCGGAATTGGCTCTACCAACAACAAAATATTTATGGGTGTTACCTATACAAATATTAAGTATTATTTAAAAGATTTATAAAGTCACTATATTATGGTAAAACTGACAAAATATTCATAATAATGTTATGTCAAAAATTATTAGTGAGGAATTAAAAGGAACAATTGCTTAACGCAAGCTTTCGTCCTATTTATATTATATTTCTATAAATTTATATACTTAAATATATTACAATATATTTTCACATCTTAAAGGTCTCTTCAATGTGCTGCCTGTATACAGGCTTTATATATAAAAAAATGACGCGTCCAATAAGGGTTTCGAATATTTGGTCATCTCATAAGTCGTGACTAAAAAAGCAATTATGAAAAGGAACTTAATGTTGGTATAATGATATCGAATAAAGCAATTTGTAAATGCACGTATTATCATCCGTTGTCACGATTCTATAGCTTAAACTTTTAATAGCTGTAATTTGATGCTAAAAATTCATGACTTAAATCGGTTACTCTCGATCGATTTTCGATTTTATGTGATTGGAATACGATTATGGTTAAAGTAATAAAATAGTTAATATTATCGAGATCTATCGTAATAATCAATTTTAAAACTCATTTTATATAAACAAATGCAAATTGTAAAGTTTTAAGTGAAAAACGAATGAATTTGAAACATAAAATGTGTATAAATTGAACACTTTCTCGTGACACGTATCAAATTCTTAAAACGTTTGAATGAATCACAAAACTTTCCATATTGTTAAAAGAAATGATAAGATTCTGATTCACACCTAAAGGAGTCAATTGAAACTTCTGTGTACCAGTGTACTAGTCAAATTGACGATATACATACAAATAAATCTAGCCTGACATTATTTTTATCCAATTATGTAATTGAAAGTACAGGATAAGCACATAGTTTTAACAACATTATCAAAACTTTAAATCATATTAAAATGTTTTATATTTCTATAATTTTTAAAATCCTTAATTGATTTTAAATCTAAATTTAGTGACTTACAATTTTAACCGTCATATTCGTGCAAATTCTCAATGAAAGAATAAGAATTTCCCAATTGTGGTTATTTTGTGTTATCATTACCTTAATATTAGTATGTTGATTTCCCCTTTATACCCGACAACGGCGACCAGTGTTAGTGTTCTGACAAATAAGTACTGAATGAATAACAAATGAGTTATTCTTAAAAATAATGCAGGTTGTAAAGAATTCACTAAAATACTAACTATCTATGCGTTTTGCGTCTGTCATAATTGAAATTTGTGGTTGCGCCAAACACTATTTTCATTGTTTTGGCTTTGGATCATTTAAGTTCAAATGTACAATAAATATATTTATGTATCTATATACATATATTCGTTTCATTCCTGGATTATAAATTCATATCGATACAAAATAGTAAATAAGCCGCCGAATTACAAACATGTTAAATGTAATAAGCCAATGAAAACTTTATTTCACAGTTCCTAATATTGTTCGCGATTGCTTAATGCGAACTGCTGCAAACTGTAAATTATCTTATATAGTATATGAGTACGATACGATACATATAATTAAAAATTCCCTTTAAATATGAACCTTTAAACACATTCTTGGGTTTTTCATACTGCATACCATTGGCCACGATCAATTAAATGCACTATTATATGTGCTTCCACATTTGTATTCAAAGTGTATAATTTAACATTTGATATTTACACCAAGTTAAAATTTAACATATTATGTACCTCGATTAAGAACAATATTATTTATAAAATATATTAAATGTAATATGATCGTTAAAAATTGTTAGTCAATTTTATTTGCGTGTATTTTTTATAATCTGCCAATCTATAAAATCAAATTAATTAATATATCAATTGTAATAATTGTCCTTATTGGTACGTTAACTGTTCTATAACTAAGTCTTTATTATACCAGTCGCGCCCCGCTGGTAATATCGAGGAGGTAGAGTACGCGTCACGAATCTTTAGCGCCGAACGAAACCTGCGCAGAAGTCAAAAATAAAGTATCGAGGTAACGGCGCGGCGCGCGGGGCGCGTGATCGTCGGGTGCGCGAGCGTTGATTGGTTGTCCCAGTCGTGTTGTCTTTCTCGCACCAATACGTCAATTACGAGCGCG
>DWAJ01003234.1:0-15273 GCA_018238005.1 Eurema mandarina
CCCCGCGCCGCGCTGCACGCGCTCACCGCGCTCGCGCAGCACCACCCCGCGCTGCTGCCGCGCGTGCCCGCCGTGCTCAAGGTGACGCGACGCGACGTGACAATACCACATGCGTGTCAAACCAATCAATTACAAATTAAACCACTATTCACATACATAGTTTCAAATTTCTCATTTATGAAGTGGGATTAGTAAATTCTTGTTGTAATCTAGCCAAGGATTAGATTTTTTTTTATTAGGGTTAGTTTGTACCATATATAAATTGATTCGATTTTCTTGTGGTCTACTATTAATTATTATGCAAGTCATTGGGAGTCTTACGGCTACAAATTTTTAAATGTATGTTATGTAAAAAAAATGTCTTAGAGGATGTAACAAGTAATAATATCGTTTGACGTTCAGCTGCTGTACGACCTGGACATAGTGGAGGAGAAGACGATAATCGAGTGGTCGAGCAAGCCGTCGCGCAAGTACGCGTCGAAGGAGGTAGTGGCGGACGTGGTGCGGCGCGCGCAGCCCTTCGTCGACTGGCTGCAGCAGGCCGACGAGGAGGACTCCAGCGACGACGACGAAGAGGACATTGAGGTGATTAAGTTTTTTTTTTAATTTACGGCCAGTATCAATTCTCACATTAATATATGTTTTTTTAATTTAAGCTACAGCCAGTAATTAGTTTGACTAGACTTGAAGCTGGTTGGTCATTGTTAAAAGATATACTTTTGAAATTATTTGCTAATCTGTATTTTAATAACGTGTCGGCCGTCCCTCGATTCAATTCTGTTCCAAATGGAAGAATAGGTTTGAAAATTGTATGCACGGGTGAAACCGAGCCGCTTAATTAGTATGTTTAAAAAAATGAATGCGTAAGCAGAAATAAATACCTAGAGTATTTACTTCGTTAAAATACATTAAAAAAATAATTGAAATTATAAATAAATGTTGAATGTAACTATTACAGATCGAGTACGACGACCGTGCCAAGGCGACACCGATTAAGGCCGTGAGTGCGGCCGCGCCCGCCGCGCGCCCCAAAGACGACGAGCCCGACATCGACGTCGATATCGACGCCATCTAGACCACCTGCACATCACCCACCACCTAACTCCATCCGCCACGACCCACTATCACACACGCATACACACACGCAACACCGCAACCATAGACAAGATACATGCTTGTCTATATACATATGTACTGCCCACATACACCCAATATAGTCTCTTGTACGTACACACACACAAGGCAGTTGAGCATGTGTATGTTCAGCACGCCTCTAAACACAAAAATTTAACATCAACGCCATATTGCACTCAATTATACCTGAAACTGGCAACTCTCAACTTTACTATGCTACAATTCCTAACTAAATTGTGTCATATATGTCATCTACACCTGGTGGATACATACAGCATAGCAGTAGACATGTAATTAATTATATCACTGAATGGGCATTTGCAAAGGCTATGTGTAGATACCTGTATAGATACCTGGCCAATCTAAATGAACGCAGATGTGTGGTTCCAATATTACACGCAAGAAATTATTCGGCTTTGACATAAAATACTTTCTTTACATACAATAATTAATTTTCAAAATTTATACTGCATTATTGAATTTCATTAAAGTCCTATATATATTTACTATATTGTGTTATTTTAAAGAACTCCATTGAAATTTTTATTTAACTCTTATTGGAACTACGCATAATTTACCTAACTAGAGCGGACCCCATGCGTTTAAGTCATTAAATTTTTTACAAGTCATTAAATTTAAATATATTAAGAAAATATATAATCGAACGCTTCTTTAGAATCCTAGACTATGAAATACGGGAATTTTCAGTACCATAGGTGTAAATTGAAAGTATAAGAATTACATTCGGTAATTGTCTGAGTTTTGACACTCGATTTAGTGCCGGCATTTATTCACTCCTAACTTTTCAAGCTATCTTTTCCCTATACTTTCGAATCTATTCTTATTCTATCTTACAATCATGTTTAAAATTAGCTTCCGAATTTTATACATATAAGATAAAATCTGTCTGCGATATTATATTCATATTGATTTCTCGGTTAAAAATGAGTATGGGATGAAATTCGCGTCTTACCGTTATGTATACCCTACTACTTAGATAATCAATATGACTTTATTTGTATCTCAGCTTTGCTTCTACGAATGTATATCGAATATTTTGACCAAAAACATTATTTACAAGCTTTTATTTCATATTCTTAACACGCATTATTTGTATTATAAAATATTTTGTCGCACGTGATCTCTGTCCTCCGTTTGTCACAAAAGGTGACCTTTTGTAAAAAGGATACTGCTATTGTACCAATTTGTATGAGTTTTTAAATATTTTTAGTATTTAATTGTAAATCGGTGATGCGAAATATAAATTGTACGACAAATGCCCACAACTTGACTTTAATAATGTAAGGCTTTAGCATCATTACTATTGAAATTACTCTTGCATTTTATTGTAAAAAGTGTAACGTTAAAGGCTTGTCGTGCGGTTGATTTTTCGTATTTTTATAATTATTTAAGATTATATAAGTAGTCGCGTGCGCGGGTTGTATTGAACATGCGTTCTGCGAGCGTTCACATACTATTGAAACTATTATTATTAATAGATTATTTTGAAATTGTCACCTTTATTAGATTTGTTTTTTTATTCAATACATTTGAAGTCTGAAAATGTGTATTATTATTTAAAACCCCCTATCCTAAAGATTTTGGCATTTGAATTTGAATTTCTAAGCCGATTTAAATGAGGTTCATAATAATCGGGGGACATAGTATATAGATATTTTTTTGTTTGATTAATAAAAAGTGATAGGGATGGGAATTTGAAAATAAATATCACAAACAATATATACATTTTTATTTGAATATAAGGATTAATTTAGTATTTTATACAAAGTCATTTTTCATAACACTAAGCCTTAATAAATTAATAAAACTAAATAAAATATATTACAAATTCGAGATTCGTAAGTACATTTATATAACTTATCCTTAAATTAAATGCGTGTAAAACAGTCCGGTCGTAAAAAAAGTAAAATTACAGTAAGTACCATCTAATCTACTATTAAGAGGTTTATATTGAGCATTTATAAAAAAATAGTGCGTTGTTTTAAACAATATATTTCTACTATTGAAGTTTATAACCTCAAAAATTAACACAAGCACCAAATAAGGGCATTGAACTTAGCCTTTAGGATATTTTTATAAGGCGCTTTGTAAAATAAACGTCCTTCAACATTATATCAGATCTAAGAGCGTTTTAATGTTAACAGTCCACTCAAATAGTTGCCTTAAACAAAAATAAATGTGCGCTTTTGGGTTGATTCAAAATTACTTGTCCCTCTAAAAATATAATCAAAAGATCCATTTAAGAGCTTACATTAAAATTTCATGTACATGATAACGTATTTTTTAGTCCAGAAAAATTACCAATAATACATGAAAATCTGTATTTTCCTCCTAGTTTTCGATATGTCGACGAGATTCATAATATAAGTGTTAGTTAATGTTATCCGGCTTGCTGTACGCCAGGCGTAACGGTCCCAGAAGGCGATGCCACACTAAACGATGTAATGAACACATTCACTATTGTCACTAGGAAAACGCCTAAAACCGTGAAATTGTTTATTTTGTCCGCTTTGCAGATGTCTTTGTCGTCCTTCACGTTGTAGCGACTGTTCATGATAAGACCGACTCCCACTCCGATCTGAAATAGATGCCGAGGTTAAAAAATGTCAAATCGTAGATAGTGTTCGGTAGTTTCTGGTTAGAAAACATTATAACTGTACGTATGATTACAATTATCTAAACCAGGCTACAAGCGGATTCCAAGGGCTGTAGTTGTATGTTGTGTATGTCACCTGATGAATTTTTGTTGAGATGTTTCGTTACATCTAAAGAGTTCATTAACTTTTGTAGTCAACTAGGTAGAATAGTGTTAGTTTGTTTGGCCAGATGTACTAAAAGCTGTTTAGGTTGAATTTAAAAAAGTAAATTTTATAATATCATATTGAAATTTATTCAGGCGGCAAGCTATATATAAAAATAATTAGTCAGTCAGTTTTTCATTAGCTATGTCATGCACATAAGTGTCGAATTATCCATCCTACTTCTCGTTACTTACTACTTCGTTATTATTCTTCTTAACTAGGTAAAAATGATTCAGTATTTACCTGTAAAATGATACTAAGAGCTATGAATGTAAGACTAGGATAGTAATAGGGGTGTGAGGAAGCCGACTCCAGCACGTATCGCAGCTGGTTCGCGTTGGCCGACAACAGCGCCAGGTCCATCATGCCCTGAGCGAGATTCTTCTTCTGCTGGTATGTGTTCACGTCTGGGATCGACTGAAAGTATGAAATATATACTTATAAACACTTAACCGAAAATTTTATCGCCTATTATAACTATATATTATAACTAGCCGTTCCCCGTGGTTTTACTTACGTAGTACCCATTCCCGGGGCAATACCGAGATAAATAGGAAACCTATGTGTTGATCCGGTGTCTAATCTACCTGCACGCAAAATACCAGCCAAATCCTTTCACTAGTTTTTGCGTGAAAGAGTCACAAAAATCAAAACTTCCATACTCACAAACTTTCACATTCATAATATTTATTTATTTGTAGTACTTACACAAATAGGTTAGGTTAGTAAGATAACTCAATAAACTTTATTTTATTACAGTAGTAGATATCTCTACTATAAGAATCGAGCTAATATTTTGACAGTCTTCAAAAGTTATCCCTTACTTAGCAATATTACTTTATATCAACATTTTACATTTAAATAAAAAAAACGACTTTTGTTTATCTTATCACTTATCTTTAAAAAATTTAACATGACTGCGATAATTCATGTTCAAGTATGGCCATGTGCAATTGGCATAATAATATGTAACATATTAGCTTAATATTCAAATCTCCTTACCCCTGGGATCATCGGTGAACCAGGCCGATCATCGACACCAAACCTGTAGCCAAAACCATTTGGTCCGTCTGAAAAATATAAAAAAGCTTCATTATTTCGCGTCTTTTTGGGTCCAAGTTAATACGAAAATCCACAAAAATCACGTATAAAGTAACTGACTCATATAATGTATATCAATTAATTAATATTTTTCGAATCAAGGAAATATTATATTATCCTTATAGGTAAACGTACCATTATTCCTAATATTTTGCATATATTTATAGATATTTTTAATTATTCTGATTGCCTACTTGATTGTATTTCCGTGCCTAAATCGCATTATCAACTTTCAGTGAATGCCAATAACAATTACAATGGCTACATAATTTAATCAATGCTAAGTAGCTCCGTCTGTATTGTACTTGATGTTTATCAATTCAATACATATTTTTATCCGTATCTACATCTCTTTATACTTTGAATTGCCGTATTATGATACCTATTGTCAGATATATGGTTCGCCCAAGTAATTATAAATTAATTATTTACCTACCCAAAGATACTTATATAATAGCGACCGAGAGATGTCTATTATAATATTCTATTTTTTTTTTCTATATTCTTAATACAAATAGAAATTATATACATAATACGATAGTAATATTGAAGTTCTTGGAAGTGGAACACTATTAACTATTAAAATAAATAATTTAACTGCAGCTAGTTAATACTAGGTTTAAATATGGAAATAGAGCAGCTTCAGTTTTAATAGTACTAGAAGACTAAAGTATTATATGTAGTAATACTTATAAACCCATTTACAGACGTTTTTTCTGGGTTTTCCTTGATTCATGTTCTATAATTGTCTTGAACAGCTGCTCTATTTACCGATATAGGTAAATAAATTAATATACATATAGACAAAAATAAAAGAATTTATATCATAATTCAATATTACAAAACATGTCTAACGTTCAAAATTTTCATCAGTCGTCTTGGTGTCATCTGTATTTTGAAAATTTAAAATATATATGAGAATCATTTCATAGTCTTATCACGACACTTATAGAAAATTTTGGTGTTAAGATGATTTGTAACTTTGAAAGTGCTTATACTTTGAAGTTCAACTGTACATATGCCTCATGCGTCGTGCGATGTTCAAAGCAACGCTGTGAAGTTTGGTTATAAGCTCTATGTAATATTTATCATCCTTATTCAAAACAGAATAATTAATCCTTTTACCAAATGTAGAAAAAATATTATAAGTTAACATGCATCTTATATCAAGACTGGTACTAATTAAATTAATTTACCGGGACTTCCGCTGGCATTAAAGATTAATAAATAATAATATAACCGCTTGCTACCATATCATGCATACTCATAACAATATAATAAAATATAGTTCAAAGAATTATAGAGATTAGTCTAGAAAAGATAATGGGAAAGCCAGGTGTACTGTGTTTGCAACATTGGAAAGAGAGTTGGTAAAAAATAGAGATATAATACTGTACAATGCTTTCAATTTTATACTATCAAAATCAAATTTTTAAGAATATCTAAATAATAAATAGATAGTATAACTAATAACTATATATATAATTTTAAAAATTAATTCGCAATTCTTTTCCATTTAATAGATTAAATATCTAAACGATTGTAAGTTCGTTCATAACAAATACATGATGATTCATAATGGAATAAATTACTATTTATACAATGTACTAGGTATTCATAAACAGGAAAAATTATCTTAATTGATCAAAACAATACGAACAATTAAAACGTATCTTGGTGTTTGTCAAAATAATAATGAATAATTCTATATGTTTGGGTTCATTTTTATAAAAATGCAAATCTAAGTAACTTGTTTTTCTAGTAATATTTATATTGCAATTCTAACAACGTAGATAAGTTATATAATTTATGGAATAAACAAGTATAATAAATAAATTTGAAATTATTTAAATATCCAATATTAACATAACAAGAACATTTAAATTCGGCAAAAACACGTTCACCTTTGCAATAATAAACGTACTTTGAATTATAGGTACATAATTTGTTTTAGCTTATTTCCTATATGATATGAGGTGATAAGGGTGTGAGTACTGTGAATGTGTGCGTGCATGACCAATCACCGTAGGGATAGTCTGGTTCGTCGGTGTGCGGGTACGGCCATTTACCATCTTCTGTTCCGACGCCGTCCTCGCGCGTCGAGTGGTGGGAACCCTCCTTCTCTGTATTGGCGTCTCCTTCTGTAAGCACGTAACCTTTTTAAAAAGTTGGAAAACCCTAGTGGGATGCCCAGAATCTTTTGCATATTAGAATAATGAAATATATTACTAATAGTATGAAAAAAATACTTTTAAGTTCCGAGTTTAGAAGTTTTATACACATTGACATTTTGGGTAATTTTAAAATTTTAAGTTAACGTGGCTAAACTTATCAAGACAATCTCTAAATGAGGATATTGGCAATTAACTAGTAGCTATAGGTAAGAATAATCTTTATAGGTACCTATTAAGAGATACACTGAATTGTAAAAATTACATCATAATTCAAGATTTTATGAACATGACAAAATACGTGGTCAAGTGCATTACAGTGTAGTGAATGAGGTCTGTGACCACTTCCTTTAGATAACCTAGTTTACATATCAATGTTTAAATACATAAATATTAGAAACATTTGAATAAGTCGATTGTTCATAACAGTGATAGGCTAATCTAAAAAAATAGTGGGGCTTGCAAAACAAATTTATAAACCATATTTACAAAACTTCATTATTTTTATAGCACAGCCGCACTATAATATTAACCTAACCCTAGATTATATCTGTGCTAAATTTCATCGAATCATCATTATGTTCAGTGGTTGAAGCGTAGAGGTATAAAGTTATCCGTCTTAACGTTTTACTATATCAATAGTCACGTAAACCGACTTTACCTCCGTCGTGGTGGTTAGTTTTCTTGTCCTCTGGTTCCAGAAGGCCATCATCAATGCCAGGGTATGGAGTCGAGTCAGTGTGTGGTATTTCATCCAAGTCATCTATTTCTGGACCTGTAGTAAAAATACGTTATTCAAACCTCCTTAGTGTAAGAACAGTGCTTGTTTAAAAATCGACGAAATATTTTTTCAGTACATGACAGTGATATTTATCGTTACATTTTGTCATACATTGAATATAATAGAAAGCAGATTTACAATTAGATTTTTAATCATTAGCGTCATCTATTATGGCGTTCAGAGTGACTCGAAGTCTTTGGAAAAAGAACATAAGTCTGCACAAGTGGTGTTACGACCTGGCTGGATTTAACAGATACGGTTTGATGCGCGATGACTGTCTCCACGAAACCGATGATGTCATAGAAGCCCTTCGACGGATCCCTCCACATTTGGTAGACGAACGAAATTACCGTTTGTTACGGGCAATACAAATATCTGGCCAGAAAATTGTTTTGCCCAAAGACCAGTGGGTCAAGTATGAAGAAGACGTGTTGTATCTCACCCCGACCGTGGAACAAGTTATAAAAGAACGGTTGGAACGGGAAAAATGGGAGAGTGAATATTAGTATTGTCTTTGAGAATACGATTGTATACGATATGTCAACTGTTTGTTTTTCTTGAGAGTATGTGCCTTACCTGCTAGAGGTGGTATTTGCGGATGTTTGTCGGGTTCAAGGAGGGGTTGCGATGGGTGCGTTGCTTCTGCATCGCTGTCACGACCCGGTTTTTTATCGTGCTGCAAAATAAAACAAACTTTTAAAAGAATAATAATAAACACAATTAGGTTTCTACGATATGATTATTGTAGTTGCCTAAATTAAAAAAAAAAACAATCAAAGTTCAACTGTTGGCAGTAAAAGTTTTCAAGGTAATGAGGTTTAAGTTTGCAGCTATCGAAATTCTCATGTTAAAGTTATTTCAAATTACTCAGAACCATTGTGGTAGATCAGTTACGAGGAACAGTCCTACCCTTGATCTGTTTATTAATTGTGACACATATATGTAAGTCAAACTAACTGGGTTTTCCCAATCTTTGTGACTCATTTCTCGGTAATTAAAATCCCCGTCGATATGACAATTGTTTTCTCTTGTTACCAGAGCAATGAAAACCAATTGGAATTTATTTTATTTTTTCAAGCGGCTCCTAAAAAAGACAGTAGTGTTTTGTTCGGCTTCTTAATACTCTGTACAAAATTTATAAGTTTGTTCATGCTTTTTACTGCCAAACTACTATATAAATTAGGAAAACTTTGCTAACACCATAAAAATTAACACCTTATAAAACGATTTGTTTAGCTTTGGCAGATAATAATTAATACAATATATGTATTGGGACTACGTTATTAGTGAAATGAAATGTCTTATATGTCCTGAAGGAGTAGTCTTTATCATTTTTAAATAACAATTGTGGCCATATTGGGATAGACGATAAATTAATTCATTAACGACTATAGATGATATCTTTCAGAGTATCGTATACAACTCACCATAGTACCTAAGTCACATGTGTGTATATTATTTATAATGGAATGTAATTAAATTCAAGTCCATAAGCGGACGTAAAGTGTATAATAATGCAACCAGTCACTAGACACGGATGAAGTCATTTCCACGTTCACATACAACTATTCCATCTCAATGCCAGTCATAACAAATAAAAAAACAATATATATAGGTTTCACATTTACTTTCAAATGTCCCAAATCGAGATTTAAAATTAGGTACTTAAGAATATTTTCCTCAATTTGTTTGCAAATTCTTATACAAATATTCAATAAGTATGCAAAAATATTTCTTGCATTATAAGTAGGTACAGGTCATATAATATAATTGATATCTAATATTATATGTAAGTATAATGATAAATGTGGTAGGTTCTAAATTGCGTTAAGTGAAAGAAAATTGTATGGAGTAAAAACTTACATCGTATATATCAATTAGCCTATACTCTGAGCGGTCCATGATAGCACATCTGTCCTATACAATGCACTACACTAATATGAGTTAGTAAGGAACTGGTGTAATACGTATAGTAACAAGGTCAAGGGACATTATTAGTGTCAAATCAATTAGCGCGCCTAAATCTTTATCTAAAGACAAGCAAAAATGTATTTTAAACTAATCGGACCTTATTTTCATGATTGTTTTGCAAGTATGTTAGTATGCCTTTGGAGAATACACAAAAAATGTAATATAAATAAGTGCGTTGAGGAAAAACCATAGAATGTCAAAGACAAGTGCCAAGAATAATGAAAATTATTATGTTTTAAATGTAATTGCTAAAGTTTGGCTATTGTCCATAAATCTGCTATGTCAGTGGATTTGCCTGTTGCAATATATAACCGTTGCAAGTTTCATTTTCCTTTCTCTTAAAGTTAATTATATACTATTCTTATATCAGTTGGCACGTAATCAAATGCTATAAATACTACAATGAATATTTTATTTATTTATTTTACCCTTTATTACAACAAAGGAATATTAACAATAAGACAGAGTTTAATTTCTTAATTATCATGTTTAAATGTCTGTAATCTCATGACGTAGTAAAAGAGTGAAACATATTTTTTGATCTTATTTCATGAGCATTGCTGGGTACTGTTAAATTAAAATATATGAAACAGAACATGTTTATTGTTAATCCAATAGCGAGTTCAAATGTGCTTAAGTTGTTTAAAAAGAAGTGCCGTAGTTCGTAAGGTACATAACTTTTAACAGAAAGAAAACATCTTAGCAATGTAGAAAAGAAGCGAACATTATGTACGTGATAATAGTCATAGAAGCCAAGGTTTCTCAAATTTTCGTAACATAGATCAATGGAGGTTTACAAAGCAAATAAGTTGAAGGCCGCGTCCAATGCCTCTTAATTTGACTCATAGTGCAATGAACTTATTACGCATTCTTCTGGTTAATTGTGAAAAAATGACTTGGGCAGTCATATAATATGTTTCGCCATGTAAAATTTTTATATTAGAAGAGTTTTTAATTGGTATAGAAATTAAATACTTCTTCTTTTACCTAAATAGAACTGCCTTAATGATCAAATTGCATTAAATTTTCCTTTTTTTCAATTAGAATATATCACATATTACTCCGCCTGAGTACTTACTCTCATTTGTTTCCAACAAATAAAACGTCTCGGTTTATAATATGTACACATTAAAAGCTACAATCAACTTTAGTACTTATAGTTGACAAATATATTTATATCGCTTTAAGATGTGTAATTCTCACTGAGATGTTTTTTATGTTTCAAATATATTGTTTAAACTTTGTTATGGCAAAAAATATTGACTTAAATACGTTATTTTGTTCAGTGCCTCAAAATATACTGCTTCTTAAAAGCTTTACAAACAAACTAAAAAAAATTTGTGAGTATAAGTTTTAGGACTTTACATATTCGCTGGGCATATTCGTAAATAATATCAGTATTTACGGTTGTCGTGTGTCGTGAAATGTGGCAAAATTGCGTGATCCTACTTTGCTTGTTACGTGCATTCGTAATGCAAACCAATTCAAATTTTTCGGAAAACTACAAATTAGACGGTAAATATTTAAGTAAATAAACATATAATAAAAAATATCACAAAAATGCTAACACCTTTTCCTTTTGAAGTTATATATTTCCTTAAACTGAATATATCAATTTCCTTACAGATAATTTTGAAAAATTCCTTCTACTTTTAAAACACAAACAACAAACTAATACATTTGTATGTATGAATAACTCCTAAATTTCGAATAAAAGCGGAATAGCCAACTCAAGCCCCACTGGGATATAGGCGACTTGAGTTGGACATAGCCTGCTCTTCCTGTTGGCCGTAGGCCCGAAATTTATAGTAGGTAAGTAAGCATGAACATATTTCCATATAAAAAAAATAATGGTATTCTATTACAAGAATCCAATTTCTATTTCAAATTATTTATTAATAGACCCGATACAGACCAATTTTAAAATAAAGACAATCAGTGCTAAAATTGACGCTAAAGTCTCACACGAGAGAAAAGTAAATCGAATAATTCATTGAGCAAGACAATATTAATGGATTCGATTTTTCCCTGCCGATTTCACGCCAGATATTCTACTTTCATATTCCACTTTGATATACATTGTTCGTAATTTATTGCATCTTACGCTTCGTTGGCCTGTCGCAATTAATTCACAACGAATTATAATTAGTTTACAAAAATTTAACTTTTTTACTATATAGGTATATACAGTATCGCTTGCTGAACACCTACACAAAATTAGGTCATTAGGGCTTTAAGAAGCAAAACTGGTCATCATTAAAACATGTACGTGATAAGTGTGAAATATTATCTCATTTTATAAACCATTATTCTTGTAAAAAATATTTAATTAAGCAAGTATTTAAAATTTAACCTTAGTAAGTCCTTTAATTTGTTTATATAATTATATCAAGCATCCATCCAATTAATTTTTATTATGCACTGTTATCTTGAGACAGTTCTCAAAGTTATCTTATATATTAGTTACTGGACAAACTTTAACGTTAAGTAAATGGCATTGTTTTTTGAACTTATCTTATTAAAATAGTTTGACGTCATATCGGGCTGTACCGCTAAAGTCTTCTGGGAAAGAGTATTAAATCACGTAATTTCTTTAGGGAGTAGGTGCGTATCTACACTAGAGTTATGTTTATAGGAAAAGTGTAAAACTTTATAGCCAAACATCTGTAACTCTTTTTATCTAAGTTCCTCGAAAATAAAAAAAACACGACCAATCTTCCATTAACCTGTAATACTGATTTGTTTCCGATAAATTAATAAATACAAGAGAGTCAATACGCAAATTAAACATTATTATCCTTTATCCAGGTTTGTAATCTGTTGCAATGCATTTTAATATTCAGATCACTCGACTCACCTTATCACTGCTATGATTTTTCTCGTTCTCTATAAGAACATCAGATTTGACATCGGCTATTGGCGGTGGAGTGCCGAAAACTCTTTCAATGTCATTTAAATCGACTTTCGGCATATTTGGCGCCTCCTTTTGGGAATCCTTCGAACTATCCATTACAGGACTTTTATTTGACATTACACTCAACACAACGCGATCAGTTGACGAAAATAAGGTAATAAATTATTGAAAGAGATTTATACAAATGTTTTAATTAAACGACTTTTAGTATTATAACGTTGTCCAACGCGTGTATTCGGTCGCGGGTGTTGATTAATACTAAATAACAGACTCCAAAGTTTGCGTTGCAAGTCATCGAACGCCGTAATGAGTTGATCTCTAAAAATACCGGTATAATATTATGTATCGTTGTGTTAATATACTGGGTAAATGTACGCGGTTTTCCTTAGAAAGAAATGGATCATGTGCTACTCCCAAATTATATCATGTACATCAAAGTTATCAAAATTGTGATCAAGGTTACATCAGCGTAGGATCACACTGAAAAACTTATAGTGTGAATAGTATTTGTATCCTATCTATTGAACACCAAGTTTCTTTTGATATCATTTACAATGTTTGGAAGACCTAAAACAAACTATTCAATTTTATAGTACACGATTATTTTTTTAAAACAACAGATTTAAACATTTTATTTCTTTCACAAATCCAAAGATGTATTTTTCTTAATTTCTCATCAGTTTAATATTCACCACCATATACCACAATTTTAGAAGCTATACAGATATAGCAAATCCTGCACGATATTTAATACTGTATATTTTAACGCATCAAAGCACTCTTAAACTTGCAAACAACATTGTATTAGGTTCTATAATGTGAAACATAAAGTAATCTTCAACAGTAAAAGAAAGCCTTAATTTTTTTCTCCAGGATATGAAAATTGTAAGGATAACCTTTTAATATGACTCCGCCCACGCAAAATGTTAAGGAATGCAAAAGATTACGTCAAAGCTCGGGAGGAGTAAAATTTTTGAAGAGAAACGAGTTTCACGTCCAAGGGGAAAACCTCACGTCGAGGAGTGACGTCTCATTCCGGTTCTATATCACAATGTTGACACTGGTGGGTTTTGAACTTCCCACGACAGACTAAGTAACATGGACTTATAATGTAAATTAATAATTATTGTTTTTACGTGTCTGGTAAAATTTTGATGAGTAATGACACAGACATATACATATATAAAAAGTGGAAGTGTTTTATTTAAGGTTAAAACTTAACTTTATGTTGTAACTTGGAATAAGCATTGGCCATTACTCGCCGACTAGTTATTTAAGTTCTCGATTTCCGTCGGAGGTTTTATAGATTATGATTTCGTATATAAAATAACATAAGTATTTAAAGTTTTTGCTATTAGACGGTTAATGAAAATTATTAAATATCTTGTTGGATATATCATGTTTAATTATTGTTTCAGTTATGTTATTGCTTATGCGGCTTATTTTTTATCTAAAACATTACCTATTTTTTAGGTTTTTGTCTCGAGCGGACATGCCAAACCACAAAACAAATATTATGTAATTAAGATGTGTAATATATAAATGTAGGTAATAAACCTATAACCTAAAAGAATGAAACGACAAAAATATAGTTGTGTTGGATGTATACCCGTATAACGAACAATAAAAAAAAATATTTATATCCTATTCTAAGCCTACACTAGCGTGTCTGAGATTTTTTATTTTTTATTTTTAGAATCTTTAATGTCGCGTGTTGTACTGAATCAGTTTTACTTAGGCGCCCCATACTCCTACCATAATATTGTACAATCCTTTAATTATGCAATAATATTGAATAACCCCTTTGATACCAAACGTTCAATAAATTCTCTCAATAAAATTGACGAACCAGTTTGAACAATATTTTCGTGCGAGCAACATCTGACGACGAAGTTTTGGCGGTAGCTACGCTGGTAATTTTGTTGAATAGAAAAATAGTATAATATGAGTTAAAGAATGGTTGAAAAGAAGGCCAGTTTACACTCACGAAAGGCTTTTAACGACTTAGCCTTAAATGAAGAAAACGATTTTAAAAACTACATGAAAATGAACATTGCAAAGTTCGAAGAATTATTACAATAAGTAAACCATGGTCCACGACTAACCGATCGCGATCGCTCCGAAAACTAAAATGAAAAATATTGCGCTATGTTAAGCCTACACAGTGCAAGAAAAAAATATTGCCCAATAAAAATTAAGCTCAATCTTTTGTTCAATCATTGTGCAATGTTTCAATACTATCCCTAAACGTTAATTACGTGCGCAACCCTAAGGAGGACCGCTGACGCTGCGCACGTGTGACCCGGATTCACCGGATATAGATTTAGTTCATAAGTATTTTTATTAATTGTATTAAATAATTATTCATTATATCGGTAG